>JANIJG010025658.1:0-27328 GCA_024611175.1 Megaceryle torquata
GGGGGGGGGGGGAAGAGCCGGGGCGGAGGGGGGGGCGGCGTGGGGGGGGGGGGGGGGGGGGGCCGGGGCCGGGGCCGCGGCGGTGGGGGGGGGGGGGGGGGCTCCGGCACATGCTCGTGGCCCGGGGAAGGGGCAGAGGCAGCGGCCGCTCAGCGCTGCTCCTCTGAGCACCTTCTGTGCCCAACCCATCAGGCTGGAGTAAAAGCGGAGTGAGAACACTCACGAGGCAAGCTGTATTTAGCAAAACAGTGTGAATCAATAACGGGAAGGTGCAGGAGAAGGAGGCAAGTCCATTTGCTACTCGGGCACCGTGGGCAGGTGTAGGTGAAGCACATCTGCTGCCTTATCCTCCTGACATGGAACTTCTGGAAGGCAAAACGCATCTTTGGGTGAAAGGCTGGAGCACCCGTAAACCCAGCTGAGGTCCTCCCATCGATCTGCCGATGGTGCTCGCGCAGCCTCCTAAGGACTGCGCCGTGCCCCGGGGCAGCCTCCTGCTGGACTCTACTCATAGCCACGGGACGGGCGAGGCCCACCGAGGCTGCTGAGAGGTGCTCCGTGGTTTTGGGGACAGCTCTCTCTTCTTTTTTCTCACCCAGCGAGCGGTATCTGCCATACACTGGCAGGTAAAGTTTAATGCAGGTATTGAGTTTGTTCCACCTGTTGGTCTATGCTGCTCCTCGCCTCTGACTTTGCCAGCAAGGTGGATGAGCAACCACACAACTACAAACTTTCCTTGCTTGTTACCATGCTGCACTTTGAAACACCGAGCGTACAGCTGCTTCATACATGTGTCTAAGCACAGGCACATACACATTATTTGCCCCAGTGTGGAAGTGCTAACAGCCAAGTTCAGTGTTTCTGAAGGGAAGCTTTGCCCTCAGCTCCACTCAGACAACCCTCAGACTGTATATACATGTGTACATACATATGTGCATGTGTTTCTGCAGACTGGGTAATTTAATCTTCTTAGATTCATATTATATAATGGGAGCGTATGTGGGAGTTTTACATCAGGCTTCAGAAAGCTGCTGCTTTGTGACAGATTAAAATGAATCACAAGAGGCTGATCTAGCCCCTGCAGACGTGTGGAAATTTGGGTGGGTGCAGGTGAGCTTGCTGCAAAGGGCCACCAGTAACCTTCCACAAGCTTAACAGGAGGGTGGCAGCAGAGTGGACTCAGTCCACACAGTCCTCTTGCCCCTTCCAAGCCTCCTGACAATGAAGTTTGGAACCGGGGAGAGGAGTAAGAAGACAGCCAAGTTTCCAAAGTGTTGAGGAAATGGCTCCCCTGCATTCCACTGACCTTGCCACTGGGACCCTCTCTCACTGCTGCATACCCCAGGACACATGTGCTTGTTCTTACTAGTTTTGCTAATTTCTGCCCTAGAAGAAGACAAAGGCTTGACTTTGAAAATACTTTTTTTGAGCCAAATGGCCTAAGTCAGTGCCTGAGGGTACGTGCAGGGACTGGGAGACCACTCTGGGAGAAGAAGAGAAGCAGGGTGTTGTTTCAGGCAGTGTTGATCCATATTGTGAGGTCTCTTAAAATGAACTTTACAGCCTGCCTCAAGTACCCTCATCTCCCACTATGACCAGCTGAAATGCGGGATGTGAGATGGAGCCACAGCTGAATTCCCTGGGATGGTTTTCATCAGAAACAAGCCTGCCTGTCTCCCTCAGACTTGCTATGGATTTCCTGGTCTTGTCTGTACAAAATAAAAAGCCTATGAAACCCCCATATGCCCTACTGAGTCCCTTTTGCACCAGGCACACCAAGTTGTCTCTCTAAACACCCTCCTACACTCTGCAGGTTTTCCCCTCCTTGGAAAGCATATTCCTTTAAATACCTAATTCTTGATACCCCCCAAAGGACACCTAGGGACAGAACAGGGGCTCACCTTCTCCTCTATCCACCCTCCACAGCTCCTGCAGCCACCACTGAGAAAAAGCAGCTCAGATCAACTCTGGACACCTGCCTTGCCATCCCAGCTGGCACAGGGATATAGTTTTGAGGTTCTGCCTAGATAACAGCTTTTGTGGGGGAGGGGGAGGACGGAGAAGAAGAAAAAAAAAAAAAAAGAATAAAAAAACCACAAAACACTAAAACTAACAAGAACTAAAAAATCCCTAAGATTCTTATGTGCTGAAGGCACAGCTTACTTCCCAGCAACTTGGTGAGAACATCAACCCTGGCTCTGGCCAATTCCCATCGGGAGGCCTGGGGATCGGTGCTTTTACTGCTCACTTTGGCGTTAAGCCACCGCAAGATTTATTTGTGTGATTAACCATAAGTGTGTCAATAGTCCTTCTGAAAGTAAAGGCACACCTCCCGTGATTTCCATCAACTGTGCTTTGCTGGATCACTTGAGGCTTAACAACCCCCACCTCAAGTGTAATATTTCTTGGGTGAGATGTGTACTGGGAGCTACACCTTTGGCCCTTCCCCTGGGGGAAGTCTTTGTGAAGGCATTCAGGTATCCCAGGGACTGGGGATGTTGTATAAGCCTGGGGAGGTGTTGTCCATGCAGGGGAGTTGTTCTGTAATAGCTGTGCCTCCTTTTGTCGTCACTTGCCCCAGGTAGGTATGAAAAGCTGGGGCTACAAGGGTGGAGCAAGAGGTACTGTGTACCCTCATCTTCAGCTCCTCCCTTAATCAGAGCAAGCTTTCCCTTGTAGATAAGCCTCTATATCAGTATCTGGGCTGAAAATGATGGGATCCTGTTAACCCTTGAGCTGCTAAGCCACTGCCTTAGAAATCTGTGTGTCCAAGCAATACGTTTTCATTATGCCCCAGATGCTAAAAGGCCAAATTCTCACTCCTCTCAGGAAGCAAAGCAAGACAAGTTTCCTGCCATCTGTGGCTTCACAGCCGTGAAGCAGGACACAAGAGGAGAGAATAAAATGGAATTAGATCAAAGTATTTAATTGCAAATGAGAATGAACCACTCTACCCTGCCTCTGCTCCAGTGATGGGAGCAAGATGCAAGCACTTCAAAGTACCTTTTTTTTTTGCCTTTTGTTTTCATCCAGTTCTATTAAATGGAGGCCAACCTGCCCTTATTTCTACTTTTTTCCCCATCTCACATGCTCCCCAGATGCCTCTTTCACTGCTGCATATTTTTGCATTAAACACTTGGGACTACCTGGTCACCGGGGGACAGATGCAGCAGCACTTGGACTCTCAGCTGGGGTAAACTTATTTCTAGGGCACTGAGCTGATTGAAACCAGATGAGCCCTCATGGATTTTTTTTTTTCCAGTTAATTTTATAAATCTCTATAATATTTTGTTTTTCAGGATGGTATAAACCAACAGAAGACAAACAAGAGATAACTGTTCACTTGTATGCTATGAATCAGCAGCGATCTATCAGGAGCAGCGTGCCAGTGAAGAACAGACCATCACTATCCCCACAGAATGCACTTGTACATAACCAGAGCCAAGGAGAAATAAAACTACTGAGGGGTCATTACCCCAGATTTTCCTTTAACCTGCTTGCAATGTTAGAGTTTTCACTGCATTTACCTTCAGTCATGCAAATATAACCATAGTCCTCATCCTGATTTAGATGCAACGGCTGCTAGACCTAACCTCACCACAGCCATGGGGCTGAGCATCCCTGCAGCACTGTTGGCATTCCAGACACTCTACAGCCGTGCATATTGCCACCTCCCTTTTGCCAAGGGGGGTAAATAAGGCTGCACGAGGCATCGTGACCAGCACAGGGTCACCCCTGGGGTCACCTCCATTCGGGAGTAGAGCTCTCTGGCTCTTGTCTCCCAGCCAGCATCAAGAATCCTACAGGGAAAGTTTCCTAGTGAAAAAATAAACTCTTCCTACTCAGAATTTAAAAACAAAACCATGGAAACATTTCTCTCGATCCTAATGTTTTGCAAAAAGTTATTTTAACAAATTTAAATTTGGTGCTTGATTTGACCGGCCGGTGCCCTTTGAAATAGTTGAATCCAGGCCATCGCCGCAACCATGTCAGAGCTAAGCCTCAAGCTCCAGCTTTCCTGACACCCCCACCAGCACCCAGGACATTAAAGACCCCATCCTCAGCCAAGAAGGCAGTGGTGGTGGTCAGTCTCCTCCTGATTCCTGGTACCTGCACACATGTGAACTGTTGTTCAGCATGCAGTAGCTTCCTTTGCTCCCTCCTGTTTCATGGTTCCCTTATAAATAGTTTGCATGGCTAGGGATGCTAGGGACAGGTCGAAACTGCTGCACCCACAGCCTGCCATCTTAGGAGCATCACCAGAGTCTGTCACGTATGCCTCTGCCCAGCAACAGTTTCCTAAAAGGTAGTGACTACCAGTCAAACAAACTCCAGACTGTCCCTGCATGGCCCTACCTGTGCCTGACCCAGCATGAACCTTCTCCTCTCTGTGCTTGTGGTGCAGGGTCTATTTATTTCCTTGGAAAAAAATAGGCTCTCACGGTGTCATACTTTCCAGCCACTTTCCACATAGCATCGCATTTCACAGTGACTTCGAGATGGTGCTTGAGAAGAAAAAGCCACTTGAGGCACAGCTGCCCTGCCCCACATGCGGGGTCATGAGTCTCTTTGGGGACCAGAGAGGAAAAATGGGGTTTGTACCCCATGTCAAGAAGCAAGAAGGATGGATACGGCTGGTGAAGCAGAAGGGTTTGATCTTATGGACCCAGATGGGCTGCTAAGGTGCTGGGAATTGGATCTGCTTTTGCAATGCTGCCTCTGGTTTTATTTTACACTGACCCCCAGGAAGGAAGGGGCCATGGTGAAGCTGAGCCCACAGCCCTCTGGTGAGGCTGGTCCAGGGTGGCTCAGCAAGTTTCCATCCAGCTCTGCATGCCCAATTCAGCAAAGCCCTTAAGCTTGTCCTGATAATTAAGTTTGTGCTTAAGGGCTTTGCTGAATTGGGGCCTTTGCTCAAGAAGTGACAGATGCTGTAGATAACCAGGAGAAAAGCAGAGGGGGCAGCAACGGAGGGGAGGAGAGGATGGAAGACACAGTCACATCTCTGGCTTAAGAAACCTAGAATATGATGACTGTTTACTCCATGGTTTTCCTTGTTTTTCTTTTCCATTGCTAAAGATAGCAGAGGTTGTTGGCCCCATGTCCATCCTGGTCAGCTTTTCAACCAACACCTGGTCCTGGACGTGCCCCCACATAGCCTACAAGCTTCCCAGGCATGTCTGTCACTCGAGGCTGGTCTCTGTGATGGGGACAAATGGAAAGCCGATGCCCGCAAAGCTCTACCATGACTTTCTGTGTGAACACGGCATAAAAATCATGGAGGATGGGGGAAAGGGCAGAAGATGGGGGTATAAATCAGTCCATGCCCTTGCTTTCTGTGACGTTAAAAACTAACAATTGCTTGGGGAGGTTTCTTTCTTGGAGCCCACAGCTGAAAGTCTGAAACAGCATCACCTTTAATCTTCCCTGTTCCTCTCACTTGCCCACTGCTCCCACTAGAAGGGCAGAGTTTCACAGACATTTTGCAATAAGGTGAAGTCCACTGAGCAGCAGAGAATTGGGCTCAAAAATCCTAGGTGTGGGGGTTTGATGGGGACCTCACATGGCTTACCTGTCCCACTAGCACCTCCTTCAGTTTCCTGCAAAAGGGGGTATCATCTGCATCCTGCTGAACCCTGAGAGCACTCGCAGGAGATCTGCTCTGTAACAGTATGGATGAGCAGCAGATTCCCATGCTCAGAGGAGAAGGCATCATTGCTGGCCTCCTCTGGAGATACACTAAGGACTCAGCATGGCAAGGAAGCCAGCAGGAGATGTGAGCTCTCGGCACAGCTCCCGATCGTGCCAATACAAAAGGGCATATTAAGAACAAAGAGTGTCTGGGTTAATATTTATATTCTGTCAGGAGAAGTGAAATGCATTTTGGCTGGAATTGGTCTATGGAAAATATTTTCATTTTAAAAATTGAATCCTTTTCTGAATCACTGCATTTCACCTTTTCATTACACTAGGGTTTTATTTATTAGCAAGTTTATTTTTCTTAACAGGGTGTCCCGCTGGTATTTATTTCCCTTTTTTAAATCTGGTTGGTTAGATGAGTAGTTCCCTGAGAAGAGTTGACCCTAGAGGCAACACCAGCCCTTCTTACTTTCTGGCAGGTCACATGCTAGCACCAAAGAGACAGTACGGTTTGAGAAACAGAGTCAAGTCCCCTGCCTAAGAGGGAGAGGGGCAACATGTAAATCCAAGCATCGGGAAGGCACCAAAACACAGGATCTGACTGGGGAAATTTATTGCTTCTGGAGGATCTCATCTCTACTGTTGTACTTATTTGGCTCTGGTGCTGTAATTAAAGCAATGTGGCTCTCCGCTGTGGCTGCTGCTATAATAGCCCAAAGCAGCTTTTACACCAGTAATACTATTTTTGCACGGAAAGAGGACTAAAATTATCAATGTCAGGCACATCTGTCCCGATAAAACTGAGCCAGTGCTCTAGCTTTGGCTGCCATAAGCACAGGTAAATAACCACATCACCACTACAAAGCACGGGGGTGGCTGGATGGGTGCAAGGCAGACTCCAGGAGTTTCCACGGTGAGGGTAGCTTTGTTAAGAAGAGTTGAAAGGACTTAGGAGACAAAGTCAGTACTGAAAGTTTAATGAAGTTAGGAAGATAGTTGCCTACCCATGATGGAGCCCCAAACCCCACTGATTGTTGGATAAAAGCTTGTGAAAGCAGACTAGGAAGAGCTATGGCCACAGAGTAGATGAGGGGGAAGAGGACACCTGAACCAGGATGCACTGTGAGGTCTGTCTCCTTGCAGGCATCCAGCTCATCTGGGTTCATGGTATGTCTGGGCTCAAGGAGTAGAATGAGGCACTCAGGAGAGAGGGACTGTGACTGCATGGATCTTGGCGATGCTTTTCTCCCTACTCTGCATGTGCACACGTGTGCAAGAGCCAGCGAGCCCTCTCTGATCATAAGCCTGTGCCATCCTGGTCTTGCTGAAAAGTTCTTACTGGAGCCTATTAAATCAAACCATGATGCTCAGCACTGACCTTAACTCTGACCTAAAAAGACCTATATCTGTCAAGGAGCAAGAAGTAATCCCATAAAATCCTCAGCTTCCTACTTAAGAGCGGAGACTAGTTATCCTTTTGCCTTTTGCCCCAAGTGCTTGCTAAGGTGGGGATCAGTACAGTAATTGCTTCTTTGGGGACTCAAGGAATGAATAGCTAAAGTAGCTCAGTTCTGCAGTCCTGCACCTATTCAGCAACAGCTCTTCCTTCCCTTTCCAAAGACTGCAACCTGGCCCCAGTGGGGATGAAGATTCCTGCTCCTTGTTATGCATTTCACTCCCTGCTTCATGACCCACTGTTCAGAATAATGATATAATGGGATGATTCTTCCCTCCCCTCACCCACTGCTACTCCTGTCATTCCCAAAGCATCAGGGAAAGGACCCTGGCCCCAGCTCCTCATATCCCATGTTACAGATGTGGGGGTGAGACACAGTCCTTACCACATAACCCCCTCTTCCACCAAGGCCCTTCAGCAAGGGTCACTGCAGTTAGTTTTACACAGCTCTGGGTACTTCCTAATGCAGGAAGCAGCCCAATGGCTGCTGTCCTCTGGCAGCTGCATCACCTGGTCAGCTTGCAGGGAAAGAGACAGTCTTTATCTTAAATCTGTCACTACTGTTGAAAAATTATAATCAGCCAGCTCAGTCATACCACTAAAGAGACAAATTCTCGTCTCACCTACCTCTACCAACCTCAGTGCATTTGCACCAGGGGGAACCCCCCCCCGACTTTGCCCTGCTCCAGATAACTGCTTCTAGCTGCTGAAGGAACCCAGGACACATAGTGGTCTCTGTCCCACCCTGTGCCCATAGGTGGGGGCAGCCCCCCTACCTGCCACTGAAGCTTGGGCATTGAAACTCCTGCAGAAAGCATGTTAGGGGAAAAATGCCTCCAGAGCTGCACCAGTGGCACAAGCTGATGCTTGCCCAGATCTTTGAGTCATTCTGGACTGGTGTCAGGCACACTGAAGCTGCGTCTGCAGCCCTGGTGAGCAGGAAAAGCTGCTGGCTGCAGAGGTCTGGATCTATGCCTTTCTTCCTCCTCCTCCTCCTCCTCCTCTTCACGTGGGAGGTTGTCTGTGCTCACTGGCATGTGCGGGATACGCTCTCTGCCGGGAAAGCACAGCCCTGCAGCATCTCCACGCCATTGCCTCTCTGGGAAGCAGCTGCAGCCTGGTCCTGGGTGGGTGCATGCACCTATTTGTCTTCGTGTACAGGACAGACGAGTCACACCGTATGCAGAGCTGCTCCGCAGTGTTCCGCAGCTACGGAGAAAGCCTATGTGCTGATTTTGTAGAGGGGACTCCCATTTAGTAGACAGACAGCACCAGAGGGTTTGTGGGTGGGAAGGTATCTTTCCAAACACAGCCTCAGCCACCACCAGCTTTGTCTTGCAGTTGGGGTGTCTCTGCAATATGGAAAGCTATCACCATGGCTCCCTTCCCCCACCCAAAAAAAAAGAGCATTTGACAGCCGAGGAAGCAGGTTGCAAATGCAGTCACAACCGATGCTACAAGAAGTGGCACTCATCCCACGAGCAGCCTCTCAAAATGCTCCGCAAACCCCATATATGAGCATCGCCAACACCTCCACGATGCACAGCCACCCCTGCCAGGAGGGTCTGCTGATCAGGCTCTGTAGCAGCTTGACAGGCATGGGGAAGGACAAGGATGGCCTTCTCCACTTGAAATTAAAGGTTACATAAGCAGTCAAGAGAACTAGCAGCCACTCTTTCCAGGGCTGAGCAAGGTTTCTGGAGCTGGCATCAGGTAGCAAATATCCCTGGAACTTCAAAACATCCTGGGTTGTATGGAGGTGGAATCATGCTACTCACCTGGCTGTGGACCACAGATTCTCACCACTGCAAGACACATAGAGTCCAAAGTCTGCTCACAGATGGAGCCAACAGTTTCACTGGAGCACGTTGGACAAGGTCAAAACTTGTGTCTCAGCTACAGTACCTGGAAGCAAGGGATGAGATGGCAGCCTGATTAGGGATGGTCTTTCTCATAGCAGTACCAGCTACTGCACCACCACCAAAACCAGCACTTCACCTGAAATGTGATGTTCCCCGATCTGGCCAAAATCACACTGGACTTACAAGGTGGGACTGGGTGGATAAACAGAGCTGCAGAGGAGTCAAGCACCCACATCCACATCTGCAAGGACGCTTCTCTCCCTTATCGGTGCCTGGGTTGACCCAGCCTTGCTAGCGCCTGTGTCTCGAGAGCTATCAGCCTCACCATCCTGAGGGTGTGCCTGATGCAGGTCCTTATGGAGATAACCTGTCTCTGCAGCAGCGAGAGTTTCTGAAGCTAATGCTCCCAGCTGCCACAATATACCCCACTTCTTGCAGGGATCCCTTAGGCCAGCAGAGACCCATTGTTAGGGAGATGTGAAGGAGGACAGTACAGCAGTGGGGCAGGCCAAGCCTTCTGTGGGCTGCTTTGATCAAAAAGCAATCACTCACATTCCACCCAAAGGCCTGTGATTTAATCCTGGGGGACCAACAAGGTGAGATCCAAGATAAACAACATCTGTGCATTCACAAATAGGAAATGGAGTTGCTTTCATGTCCCGAGCCTGTTGATTAACCAGGGTTATTGTTTGGCTTGGCGCTTGTTTCTCAGTGACTTGGAAAAAAAGGTAACTAAAAGGAATCATTTGGTTACACTCCCTAAGTTCAAGTACCTTTAAATAGTGCGCGGGTTTGGGTTTTGCCTTCAGAAGACTGATGGGAAAAGGTAGCAGAAGAGTGCAGATGGCTATCAGAAAGGAACCTGTGTTTAGTCTGCTTGTGCCAGATGGGAATGGAAAGTTTGCTCCCTTGCCAAGTGTTTAAAAGAGGAAATAGGATGTGATATTCTGCCTCCCACTCTTTTCTCTCCCCTGAAATCAGCCTGCTGCTCTACTTCCATTTGTTGTAAAAAGGAAAAAAACCTCACAGCTTGGCTCAAGTAAAGCCTTGGAGACAGAGACACACCTTGTCCCTTTTTAATGTGTTTATTATGTGGAGATGGATGGAACCATATATGTTTATATGCAGCTGGGTCCAGCACTGTGCAGCACCTGTCTTTCAGTCTTTCATATTCATCTGTGTAGCAGAAACAAAACTGCAAAGTCTCCCAACCACAGAGATTTTCTGCTGTCATCTCCCTGTCTTTGGCAAGGAGGAAATGAACCTCTATTACAGCTCAAGGTTCACAGCAGACATGCTGGCTGACAAACCTACCTTGTGAGGTGGACAAAAAATAGTCTTACCTGAAAGTCTCATGATTTCCCCCAGTTAATAAATCCAGGTCTGCCCTAAGCTGCAACCGCCTGGGAGACTTGTGGAGGTGATGGAGGCTGAGATCCTGTGGGGCTAAGACTGGTTTAAGCCTTTGTTTTAGGGAGTCCCAGGGGTTAACCCCAACATTACCCTGTTAGCATGAGCGCTGTAGCAATCTCAGTGATGTGGTGCCTCAGTAAACTCACAGGTTAATCTTGAAAACACCTCTTGGACATGGATGATGTGGATCAGAGAATCACAGAGCAGCTTTAAGCCGGCCCTGCTCGCAGCCAGGCTAACCTACAAAGCTGGAGCAGGTTGCTGAGGGCAGGTCCAGCTGAGTTATGAGCATCTCCCAGAACAGAGATCCTCCTGCCTCCCCAGGCACAGGTTCCAGGGCCTTACCATCTCCATGGTGAACATTTTGCTTTCCCTCTAACCAGAACTTCCCTCCCTGTGATTGTGCCTGTTGCCTCTTGCTCTGGCTCCACCTTCTCGCCAACCCCCTGCAGGTATCGGATGACAATAATTAGATTCCTGTCTTTGCTGCTTCCTTCCCAGGTGGGACCAACCCCACTCCAAGTAAATTAAAACAGTGTCCTAATGGCAATAACATCCCCCCAGCTGGTCTCAAGAATGGGCATTTCAGCAGTATCCTACAGCTGTAACTTCTGTAGGCCAGCTTCAATCACTTATTTCCCCAGATAATTAAAGAATATTTGTAAGAAATGTTTTCATAGAGTCGAATGGCCTCTTGTGCTCCAGCCCCTCTCTCTGTGCACCCAGAAATTAAACAGTGACTGAACAGAGCAGCAGCGTGTGTAACAGTGGAGCCATCTGGAGAAAAGCAAGCATGACTTCTATCACATCTTCCCATACATTCTCCAGGCCACCCTGCAAACATGCCTGCCTCGTTCACAAAGCCACGGGGGCACTGGGTCTGGGAACAGTCTTCACCACCGCAAAGGCCCCTGCGGGGGAGAGGAGCAAAGCCCAGCCCTTGTGCAGCTAGGGATAGTGCAGCCACCATGCACTGACCATGTTGACATCTTCAGCCCAAAAAAGACAGAGTTCCTTGGAAGGTAGAGGGCTGAGCATGGTGGCTGGGGTGTGGGTATAATAGTGGGCAGGGTGCTGGCACAGCTCAGACCCTTGCCTGCCCCTGCCCAGCGTGGGAAGCTGCCAGGCAGCTGCACAGCTCCGAGGAAGCAGAGATTTAATGAGCAGTTTGGGGAATGCTCTCAGCTTTCCTGCAAAGCTCTTTGCTGTCTCCAGCACTAATTACTAAATGTTTCCAAAGCCACTGTCTGTGTGAAACGAGGCCCTTCGTTACAGTGACATTGCTGTGGGGAGCAGGGTGATACTCAGCGGGTATCTGCTCCGCCTGAGGGGTGTGTGGATGTTATTCCTAACTTCTTCTCATGGGGAGAGAAAGGATAACACCTCCCTCTTGCCCTGAAGAGAGGTGCTGTTGCTTGCCTTGCCAGGGGACAGGGTGCTCTGCCTTTGCTCTGGGAGGATGCAAGGCTCCCTGGTGTGGGGTGAAAGAGGAAGGGACAGAAATAAGCCTGCTCAGGACCTGTGTGACAACCTGCCTCAGACAGGCAGGAAATCCAGATGAAGACTGGTGAGACCAGTTTAGTAGAGATGGGATCCTGGGAGAGACAAGCATGAGCTGGCCTGGTGGCTGAGACCTGACTGTCAAGAAATGGAGTTAGGAGAGGGCTGGGTGCACATTGGGTTCACATGGGGACAATTGGTCTGAAACACCAGCCAGGCACAGGGACAGGTGCCTGGGTAGTGACCAGCCTTTTTGCAAAAGAGGTGCCATGGGGAGTTACCCAAATGGCATCCTGACCCCCTGCAAGTGCCTGTCTTCAGCACAGGCAGGCAGGAGGCAGGCTGTATCCCCAGGCTGCCAAAGAGCCAGACAGGTTCCCTTCTCTTCTCCCTTTCCTTGCCTGTAAAAGGCAGGGAGCGGGGCTGAACAGCATCCAGAGTGTGAAGCTGGGCTGCTGTGCAAGAGCCAGTTTTTCTAAGCAAGGCTCCTCAGATCATGGCCACCTCAGAGCTGCTGGGTGGTTGCATTGCTCCCAACAACAGGCAGCCTGGCAGAGTTTTGCTTCCCAGCTGCACACCTTGCTGTCAGGTATGGAAAGGTAAAATCTTTCCAGTTGCTCTGGGCTCCTGAAAGGTAAAGTCCTGGTTAAGAAGAGCTCACGAAAAGCAATTCAACAAGCTGAGTTAGAAAATCAGTGAGCAGGATGCATCTGGGCATGAGTGGGGGGCTGAGTGCATCCCTGCTGCAGGGCTGCTGCTGGCTGCACTTAGCAGGGAGGGATTTATGCCCTAAGAGTCTTAGTGACGCATCTTGGGAGACTTAGGCTGAGCCTGGCTTGCAGAGACGTGACCCGTGCTGCATTTCCCATGGTCACCTGCCAGTCAGCATTATGTGAGCTGTCACCCACTCCTGGGCACAACACGTGAGTGTGGTGGCACAGGGGCTTGGAAGACAAGGAGGGGGAGAGCAGACCAACCCCTTACTGGATCCAGCCTTGCACCTGCACGAAGGCTGCGGAGACAGGATGTGGTACTGGTCCCAAAGGACAAAAAACAGTGCTTAAAGCTGGCAGGGAACCAGCAGCCAGTTTGCTGTTGCTTTAACTAGAAAGAGGGTTTGTCTCAGGGACCCCTCATCTCTCACTCAGCAGCAGAAGAGTCCTTCCCACTGCCGTGGGGAGTCACCATTTAGGATGGGGGTGAGCCACAACTACAGTCGCTGGGTGCTGGCTCCTGTTGACCCATACTCGCAAGAGTTACAGGATGAGTCACTGCAAACAAAGCAACAAAGACCAAGGCATGATTTAATTACACTGTTGTTAATGATAATCCCATCCTTAGGTGTATTTTTATATCTGGCAAAAATGAGCAAGTAAAGGAAAGTAAATGTCTTACTTTGACTTCCAGAAAGGCAGCCCCAGGGCCGACACCAGCACTGGGAGGAAGCAGCACCTGCAGAGAGCACCCAGGTGGTTTTTTTGCTATGAGGATTCACACATACAGAGTCCGTCCATCCTGAGAACTGACTTGACTTTGGTGACCACGTTCAGCTGAGATGGAGTTGAAATAAGGCCAAGTGTAATCCTCAAGGAACTAGGCCACTCTCAGGACTCAGGACAGTCAGGTCCCATTAAAAAGCATCTGCCAGTCTGTCCCGAGGGTTTCATTATCTTGCTTAGTTAGAAGTCATTGGTGAGGACTGATGCCTTGCAGACTTTGGAAGGATATTGAAAGCCTGCATGGCAGCATGGCCACAGGGCAATTTCAGGTGCAGCAATGTTTGTTTTCCAGATTTCTCGGCTCCCAAAGGCAACAGCACAGTGCCTCTGGCAGGTAGTGTATTCAGCTTCCTCACAGAAAGAGTGGAAACACAGGAAGAGAAATCTGATGGTCTTGGAAGTGATAAGTGAAGTGCTTGAAGTACTCAGTACAGGACAAGGCACAGCTAATAAGCAGCAAAGAGGACACTATGGAAATGCCTACTGTTGTTTGCCTCTTTCTTCAGTATCCATTTGTCTACTGCAAAGTCTCCGAGCCATAATTAGGAATGAACTCGTTGCAAGAGTTACCAGATCTAATTGAACTCTCTTGAAAACTAAATCATTTATAACAAGCTTTTGCGAGGACAAAACACGATGTACTCTCATTCGGTACAGCTGAGAATATGCTGTCCTAGGGCCTGATGAGTCCTGCTGCAGTACACAAGTGACAAGCAGCAACTCAGAGCCTGGATCCTTGCTCCAGCAGGCAAATGGTTAAGCAGCTTGAAACTGATCCCCCTGAAATCAATAGGAATTTTAAGATCCCTTAAGCAGGAGTCCTGGGATGAAGGGTCTGGCTGCATGGGATATTGTTAGTGGAGAGGAACTAGAGTGGGATGTTAGGAAATAAGATGGTTTTATTTCCAATGGAGATGACTTTCAAAAGGTAGAGAGATCCTGAGCCCAGTCCCTAACTGAAGCGCATCTAATAGGAACTTTATTTTCTTTTTCTAATCAACAAGGCACCCTAACTGCCCTGCCCCTTGGCAGGCTAGATGAAAAGGCTCACATTACAGTGGCAGAAGCATACAAGGCCAGATCCAAACCTCCAGTTGTGTTCTGGACCCCTTGCTCCTCATGAATGACTAGACCTGGGTGGCAGCTGAGGCCTTCCTAGTGTATTTTTGGAAGAGAACTCTCCTAGCTGTCTAGAAATCATCCACTTGCCTTTCTGTCTGTCTGGGGCAAGAACGCATGATACCAAAGTCACGAGCTGACCTGGCTGACACTTGGGCATCCCTGTCTAGTATAGGAATAGAGCTCGGGGGCATGGTGGGACCAATCATTTATCTACTAAAAAAAAGGTTCTTTTGAACTAAAGAAGAATGTTTGCAAATGCCACCCTAAGTCATTAGACAGCTACAGCAGCAGGGTTAAAACTGAGTACAACAAAGCCCTCCCGGCTGGTCTCAGACAGTGTCTTTTGGGGAAGATTTTTCATCTTGCTGAGAAAACTGAACCACCGGAAAAGTTCACTTCAGATTGATCTAAAATGAACCCAGTTGACCTTCTTCCTGATTTGATCAATAGGAGAAAGAATTTATTATTTGTACAATTTTAATAACAAGCCATCAAGGAACAGACTCGAACTGTGGGTAAGCCACGTCAGGAGCCTCCCAGAGAAGGGAAAGGTGTCCCAGCCTGACCTGCAGTGGCTGCAGCACCATGAGCTCAGTGGAGCTCCCCAGGCCTCCCCAAGGTTCTCACTCACATCTCCCGTGCCCAGCCCTGCATGTTGCAGTTGGACAGTACATCTCATGGCTTAGGGGTGTTGCCAAGAGTATCCACATTAGCAAAAAAAAAAAAAAAAGCCTAGCTGCAGCAGGTCTTATAAGAAAGAGCGAAGCCAGCCTGGAGCATTTGGAGGCTTTTTTTACCATTAAAGTTATTTTAAAATTATGAAATGTTTCTAAGAACTGGCCAAACCCAACATGCTACAATAGCAGAAACTCATCTGACCTTTTTATGTCCTGCTGTCCTCCATCCTCAGTAGGCAAAGCACAACACCAGACAACTGACCTCATGCCCAAAGAGGTCATGATTTGCTAGAGCAAAGGGATTTGTCAGAAGCTGTGGTTGAGGAGCAACGTACAGCAGCTGCTTGTTTCTTTTGGGAATGGGGAAGAAGGAATGTAATTAATAACCTTTATGCCTTTAATCCTCACTTCCTTCTCCTCTCCTTCAACCCCCTCCCTACCAGCAGATTTACCTGCTGTCACCCACCCAGATGACACAACAGTCACTGATCAAGCTTGGCACAAGAGCCCTCAAACTAAAATAGCAGCCTGAGCAGCAGCCCATGTGTCTAAACCCAAAACTGGCTTTACTCAAGGGCCAGAGACTTCAGGTGTTACTGAAACGAGCAGATGTTGCTAACGGTTGTTCCTCCTCACCCCTGCAAGAGGCTTTTTTCGTGCTTTAGCTGGAAAAATGAGTCCAGCTGGTTGCCTTTTGCAGGCTGGGTGAATGGCCGGCCAGGGTGTGGGGTTTTTTCCTGTTCTCGCCTGGAGGAAGAGCCGGCGGCGGTGCAGGGAGCCTCTGCCAATATTTTTTCCTGACAGCAGAGGGGGTTGTTGGGCTGTTTTTCTTCAGCCTCCCGTGCGGAGCCAGCCCGGCGGGTGCGGAGCGTCCTGCGGGGCTGGGGCTGAGGCTGAGGCTGAGGCTGAGCCCGAGCCCGAGCCCAATCCCAGTCCCGGCCCGCACCGCCCCCCCCGCGGGGCTCCCGACACCCCGGGGGGGCTCTTCCGTATCCATGGAAGGCAGCGGAGCCACGCCACAGGCCCGGCGGCTGCGGGGCCGCGGGTGGGTTTCTTTCTCCCGCAAATGCGGTGTCCCTCCCGGAGGGCGCTGACTGGGTTTGCTCCATGTCGTCTGTGTCGGGAGGGATACGCGCGTAAAAGGGAGGAATCGGTGAAGCAGTTCTGTGCCTAGGAGGGAGGTTTGCAGGGGTATTTTGCCCCCTCCTCATCTCCCAGGGCGTTGGGTGGGAGTGAGAAGTCAGGGAGATGCACCACCAGCCTTTCTGCAGCTCCTAAGGTGCTCTCGATCCATCTCACAGCAAAACCCCACCACTCAGGAGCACAGCTTCTCACCTGAAAGATGTACCCTGAGTAGGGGTCTTGATGCAAGGTGGAAATTTATTCCCACCACAGAACTGGAAGTCTTTGGCTCTGTGGGGCTGTGGGTTGCAACCAAAGCCGGGCTGGCCTGTCACTGAATGGAGGTTAATTCAGTAAGTGGACTTCACTCTGAGCAGGCACCAGAGCAGGACAGTAGGACACAGCCCCTCTGTGCTACTGTGCTATACATCCCGCCCAGTGCCAGCCCTGTTATGTAACTGGCCCTCATAAAATGGTAGATTTAATGGCAAAAGGAGACTGCGCAGAGTAACAGTACACCTTTTACAAATTGCCTTAGCTTCTGGGGATGAAAGGTATTCTATGAAGCTAAAATATTAAAACTACCCTGGATTATTCATTAAGCATCAATTATCATTATCACATTTACTGTCAGATGTTTCAACATTGCTATCCTGCAATAGGAGGGAATGTATTTTTAGGCTGGTTTCTGAAGGAAAGAAGTTCTTGGGGTCAGTCATGTGGTCGGCTTGTCTGTCTCTCCTCATCACTTTGGGAACCTCCTGGTTCATTTCAGCCAAAGTTTACAGAGGGCTGATAGTCTCTGAAATTTCTTATTAACCTCCTGCAGGTTAATAAGCAAAGAGGATGGTGGGGGACCCCCCCAGACACAGCTGGTTGTGTGGGTGCAGGAAGAGCAGGCAGCTGGTGAGGTGGTCATGGATGCTTCTGGCTGCAGGAGAAGCTTCAAGCAGGGCAGCGTTGCCACCATCACTGGAGAGCTCAGCTGTGGGACACAACCCCACAGGAGACTGGGTTTCCCTAACTCAGCTGCCCACTGAAAGCATTTCCTTAAATGCCTGTCAGGTATGAATTAGCTATTTACTGCACATTCATTTTGCTACCTTTCTGCCTCCCCTTGTTTGTACTTGCATAGCATTATGAAGTTGGAACCAGCCTCATCTGCAAAACAGGATATTCCAAAATAAGATCTTACTTTCCTTTCTCAGAACCTAAGGCAAAAGTAAATTGATAACCATTCTAAAGGCAAACAGAAGCAAGAACTTATTTTTTATGATTAAAACATTCTAAAAAAGCTGTAGAGCCCTAAAAGCAAAAGTTGGATGCTGTATAAAAGAATTATGTTTCTGAGATGTATCAGTTCAATAATTAAAACAGCATCTATGAAATATAAATGTAAGATATTAATAAATTAAATTAAAGCCACCGAAAGCCAATTATCTTGTAAAAGATCTCTGATAGCTGAACTAATGAGATGTAGAAAGATTAATTTAGATCCCCATTTTAGGAGGTGATTATAAATTGCCATAATGCCACATCCAGTTACCAGGTTGTTATTGAAACTTGTGAAATACATTTGGAAGGGTTTTTAAATATTTAGAATGAAGTAGAAATTAGAAAGGAGTTAGAAATAATTAAAAATTAGCTGTCTTGTCACATAGCAGCTTTAATCCTATTACATCTTCTAGTTTACACAGCTTCAGATGTCTCTCAAAGTATTGATCTGTGGGGACAGTAAAGTTTATGAGCAGGGATTTATGTGTTTTAATAATTGCAGAACTTCAAATATTTCTCCTTGTTTCACTTATGTTGGAAATGGTTTCTTTATAGAATTATCATGCTTGGCACTGCCTGATGGATTTCTTTGTTCATGGGACATGTTTGGGTCATCCAGCCCTCAGAGACCCACTGCTCTCCTTGCAGTTCCTGGTGGAAATGCTAAGGACCATCAGGCATGGTCTTTCCAGTCAGGGCAAAGGACAAGGCCTTTTCTCCTCAATTCCTACAGCTGTTGTAGCAAAGCACGGGACTCTTGGGGAAAACAGGAGGAAGGTGGTGGTGCAAGGCATGTCTATAGCTCATGAAGTACAGTCTGTTCAGTGCCAGAAGTGGGCCATGGAGGTTTGCCAGCCTCGCTCTGGTTGGGACTTGGCTTGCAGGGAGCTTCATGTGAGCTCTGTAGCTGTAACAGAAAATGTCTAATGACCCTAGTGGCCCTCTCCCATCTGTGCCCAGGATTTGCTTTGCCTGATCCAAGTGGTGCAAGCAGGGCCTTGAAACCTCTGGTACAGGGTGTTACTGGCAGCCCTGTAACTATGAACTACTCCCCCACGGGCAACCTTTTCATCAACAGAGGAGCGTGACCTTGGGGCTGGAAAACCTCACTCCTGGGTAGAAAGGAGGGTGAAGATTAGGTCTGCAAGGTGTACACAGCTCTGCTGGGAGGGACAGTGCGGATGTACCCAGCTCTGAGGACCGAGAACGGAGGAGCACAGCAGGGAGAGCCTTAGAAACAGCCCCAGGTGGACTCTAACAGGAGGAGGCAGAAACCCTACCAGAACCACCCTAGTGAGGCAGACAAAGGAGCCGCACTATCAGCATTGCTCTGCTTGGAGGTGAAGGACTCAGGGGCCAGGACGCCTGCAGCGGAGGGGTGAGCATAACCCAGGGAAAACTGCAGCAGCTAAGGGAGGGGGTGGGTTTGATACTGATAAGCAATTTATTATTTTTTCCCTTTTATCCCCTTTCTCTCTAATATTCTAGATAATATCATCCATCATTGTGAGTAGATTGATTAGCACTCTTTGATCAGACTGTTAAAACTTTTAAATAGACAGCAGATTCTCCTGTGTAAGACGTGTTTCTCTAGCCCACATAAAGGCATGAGCTGTGGTGCATCAAGTGGAGAAGGCACTTGACCTCCTGGGAGCCCTTAAGGCATCTTTGTGAGCAGCCCTTCTGGGAGAGCTTTTTTTTGGGTGCCATCCCTTGGCAGTCAGGGACAATCATCAAGAAGACCACTCTTATGTTTCCATAGCCCCAGGAAGTGTCGTGCTTAAAGCACAGCACCCAGTTTTGTGGGGCAACACAGGCATCCCTTTAAAAACTTGTTGAAAATCTTGAAGTGAGGAATCCAGCAGGAGGGAAAGTCCTCTGCCTTCTGCCTAGGAGGAGAAATGCTCAAGGGATGCCTCTAAGCTATCTCTGGCCAGGGGAAGAAAAGCCTCCTGCCTTTTCTGTGGGAAATCCCTGCTTAGGGGCTATCTTGGTTGAGAAAACTTTCTGGAGGGAAGAAATACAGTAGAAAAACAACAGAGGAGCAGCCCAAACTTGTGTGAGCCTCTGCTGTCTTCTCTCAGCCTGCTTGAGCTGTAGTTTGGAAGCAGCCTTTTCTGTAAAGGCTGAAATACCTGCAAGGGAGCAAAAAAGATGTCAGAGCTGGCAAACTGGGTAATGCAGTGGGGACCAAACCCCTGGCGTCCAAACTCCTGCAGAAGTATCCAGCAGGCAGACCTAGAGTTTTCCAAATTAAAAGAGAGAGCCAAGTCTAAACTCTTCTCCAGAAAATCCTTAAAAAGTGCAGGAGCGTGGGCTGTGTGGTTAGTGGCCAAAAGTTTATCTGAAGAAAAACAGGCAGCCCAGGTAGAAATTCAGAACCTAAAGAAGGAAAATGACAAACTGAGAGCAGAAATAAAGTCTCAGCATCTTAAACTAGAGGAGGGTAAAACTCGAGAAGGAGTTGCAGCTATGGAGCAAGTGCGAAGCGTTCTCCAGTATCAAGAGGTGTGTGAACAAAAAAAGGCCATTTTGAATGAAAATCAGGCATTGAAGGAAAAACTAACTGTCAGTATGAAAGCTCTAGAGGAGGTACAAGGAGCAATCCAAATCTTAGTGCAAAAAGTACAGATCCTGAAAGAGAAAGGCACAGACCACCAAGCCTGCGAGGCCAAGATAGAAAAGTTAAAAGCAGCGTTAGGGGCGAAGCACAGCATGGTCACAACCCCTACAGAAACACCCTACCAAGATGATGATGAGTGCTGGGATGGAAAAAGATGGTTTAATCCAGACAGCAGCCCCTCTGTAGAGGAGTGTCAGCCTGCCAGCCCACGGTCGCTAGTTTTTGAGATGCCAGAGAGGTTTAAAGTAAAGCCTCTTTTGCTTACCAGTGCACAGGTGTCTGTGAAAAGGGAATGTGGAGGAGCAGAGGGGAGAAGCCCGGGAACTGTGCAGCCACAGGCAGATCGAGTTATGAGGGAGGAAACAACCACAGCTGACCCAGCTCCACACCAGTTCAAACCAGGGAGTGCCCAGGGAAGGAGCACACAGTTGGCAGGGAGTGGGTGGGCAAGGGAGGATGGAGAGGGCGCATGGGGAGGAAGGGGGAGAAGAGCAAGGGAAAACCTCAGGGAGAAGAGTGACTTGGAGGTGCTGCAGACTACTGCCTGTGCCGGTGTGACCCCCCAGGTCCCTTCCTTGGAGAAAGGAAGGAAAGGAAGGTGGCAGGGCAAGAGGCAGTGGCAACAGGGCACAGCTCCCCGGGGGGTGGTACAAAATAGCATGGCCAGGAGGGAGTTAAGCACAATGCGAGTGGACATTTGGAGGCAGCTTCGGAAGCACGGGGAGGATATGGCCCAGTGGGATAATGCTCCCACCAGGCTTTTGCTGGATCGCTTGCTGGAGATCAGTGGGAGTGGAGAAGTAAGTGGGCCCGGGGCCCCTTCCTTCCCCGTAGTAGTCTAGGGAAGCTGGTCCCCCCGTCCCTTCCCTGGGCTCGTGGTCAGACCAGAACTGGACCACTGGGGAAGGCTCCAATACTGGGAACACTGGGGGATCTGGAGTAGAGCCCATAAGGCATCACCTCATCACATATATAAAGCCAGGGCACTGGCTGCAGGCTGTGGCCAATGGAACTTAAGGCTCCTCTGATGGAGAAAAAGCAGAAGGAGTGAAGCCCTAAAGTTGTTGTTGTTGTTTGTTTATTTATACAAGAGAAAAAAAGAGGGAGAAGTTGACTTTTCCAGCAAGAGCAGCCAGGGCTGTGGTGGGCAGAGGCTGTTCTAGCTCTGCCACAGCTGCCTTGGTGCTTGTTTTGCTGCAAGGAATCCAGGCAGGGGGAGCAAATGCTGCTCAGCCCAAGTCAGCAGAAGCTGTTTTGGGGAAAAAAAGCAGAAGGTTTTAAGGACTGATAAAACACTGGCATGATGCCAGGCTGCGATATCAACTGGGCTGCAGTGTGTGCGAGCAGTGATGTGCAGCTGCGGGACTCAGAATGAGCTATAGGTATGAAGGCCTGTGCAAGGAAGGTTATAGGAGTCCCAAGCTATAAAGCCTGAGGGTGAAGCAAGGAGAAAATAATACCTGATTCTCTTTGGCTCTTCTGTAGGTTGTCCAGAAGGGTTTAGACTTAGAAAAAAAGCCAGAAAAAGTGCACTATTTTAAAAAATTACACCTGCCTGTTATCAGAGGTAAAGCAGCAAAATCAAGAGGTATAAGCAAAGCAAATTCAAAAAATACCAACACAACAGAAGCAGTTCATGGTTAGCATTACTATTGTTAAATTCAGCAGTGTGTTTTCACATAAGCATGGGGGAGGATGCACAGGAAGGACATTTAGGAGTGGTATCAAAAAAAAAAAAGGAAAAAATTGAAACAGAGGAATGCTAACTAATTGCTACAAATACAGAAAAAGTTAGAAGCTGGAAAATTGGCAGATTATGCATGTCTGTATAAAGGCTTGAGGGGAGGGTAATTAATGATAAAATATTCTAATCAACTTGGGACAGAGTTCACTATGAAAGCAAAAAGTTAAGCCTGTACTACATGATTCTAGTTGATGTATTAACACCAGCATTTTTCTTAAAGTGAAGAAAAGGTAAAATAAAAATAATTAAAAAAAAAAAATAAAAGACTGATCATGGTAAAGAGTATGCATTAACATAATAAATTTTAAATTAAAGTTCTTTTGTTATAGAGGAGACAGAAGCAACAGAAAAAATACGATGGAGGATCGGAGAGAAGTCGTTTAAGAATATCAGCTAATAAACTGTATAAAAATACATAAAGATGCAGTTTATAAGACCCTTAATATCATCAAAAAGTCCTACGGGTGTAAATGATATACCTTGATTAACTAAGATAGCTATTAATAACAATCTTTGCTATTTCTGTCTTCCATAGGTAGCACAGAAGAATAAGTAGCTCTTCCAAATTATGGATATTTTTAATTGTATGTTGTTCTGTATTTTCTTTCCTGCTTTTATATTGCTCCATTATCAAATGTGCATAGGTGAAGGGAAAATAAATAATCTTTTCTTCTTTTGTAGAAGAATTGCTGTTGCAGAAGTTCAAAAAAAGAGAAACTGTAAACTGTGGTGACAAGGAAAAAAATGTTTCCAGTTTAAACAGGTCACCATTTCCAAACCAGAGAAACCCTGTTTCCCTTGATGAGGATGGACACACCTCCTATTATTATTCTGTGATTATTCGTAGTGATCATGATTAATAGATCACCAGCATACAATGCAATTCCTGTATGTGTAAGACTGAAAACATGTAGCTGTGACTTTGTGTATCTGCAAACCATAGAATTCTGAGTACTATGAGAAGCAAAGGTAAACAATTAAGTGTAGAAATTTCTAGTAGAGTAGGTTATATTTTTAAAATATATACTGACAGTGTAGCTTTGCAATACTGGGACAACTGCATAGCAAATGACTACAAGAATAATTTAGAGCACTTAAACATAAATTGATGGTGCTGGGTGCTGGAATAAGTAGAAAACTAAAGGTCCCCAGTGATGAGGATTTCAAAACACTGTGTATATGTATGATATGTAATCATGTGTTGGTCTGATGAAATGTTTTATTTTGTTGTGGGAGAGATAATGAGATGATTTTCTAAACTTACTGCAGGAAGGTTTCTGAGATGAGAGCTGTACCCAGCAAGGTGGAATTCTCCCACTCACCTCTCTGGAAGGACACCAGCAAGCAGGAGACACTTACACATCCAAATTGCATACAAAAAGAGATCAGTTTTCAATTAGTTTAGAACAGAGTTTAGCCAGATCTGAATATGAAATGTATCCTTTGGTTTCTAGTGGGTCTGTAATGACTGATGTGAGATCCAGCAGTGTTTGTGTGTATACCTAGCATCCAGAAATCACCTCTGCATGTCTGAATTGTCTGATGAGAGCACATGTAGTGTACCTTTGATTTAAAGGTATGATTTTCATTACACAATGCTTTTAGAAGTGACACTAAAATTACTAGAGGCTTTTGAACTATGTACTAAACAAAGTGTAGTAACCTTTGGCTTAGGTTTTGAGCAGTTGTTGCAGAGCACATAGAGCAGCCACTTGTGACATTTATAGACCCACAGACAGTAAAACAAACCACCAAAGCAAGGTTTACAGTATGTGACAAGAGCGAGCAAGTTGGTCTTACTACAACCACAATAAAAGATGCTGACCATCATTCTTGGCATAAATTCCTCCTTGATGGGACTCCCATCAGTCACTAAATTTTTTAACTATGCTGTACAGCCTAGAAGTGTAATCCTGGGTACTGTCAGAGTTTGGTTAATTGTGTTAATTAACACAGCTATAAAATTAAATATTAAATAAGCCAAGTAGTGGCTATACACCAAAGTCAAGACCTACAGGCCACCCTCAGATCCACATGAGGCAAGACCAGATAGGAAAGAGCAAATGCCTTCAAGAAGACCAATTGCTCGGTCCTGGTGAGGAGCCTTGAGCCACAGAGGGGTTTGCGACATCCTTACTGGACTCGTGTGTGACAGCTTATGTCTATGGACTATAAGAAGGGGGTCTGTATGCCTGTAGCCCGTGAAATATGGTCTTGCCACTGCCAGGAACAGGCCACAGGCTGTGTACTAATGCTGCAAAACTTAATACAGAGGTTTGTGGACTTTGCTTTGGTGGGGACTTGCTTTGCAGGGTGCTTCATGTGAGCTCTGTAGCTGTAACAGCAAACGTCTAACAACCTGGGGTCCTCACCTGTCTGCGCTCAAGTTTTGCTTCTCCTGATCCAAGAGATGCCAAAAGACCTCCAGCAGCACGGCTTGGCTGTATTTCTGCTGTGCAGCAGAAGCAGCTGTGGGCACAGCAATCGGTTCCTGAGCTGGGATGAAAAACACAAGGTGGGGATGCAGGCAGGGGAGTGCAGCAGGGCCCTAAAACCTCCGGAACAGGGCGATACTGGCAGCCCTGGAGCTATGAGCTACTCCCCCATGGGCAACAACTGCATCAACGGAGGAACATGACCTTGGGGCTGGGAAACATCACTCACAGGTAGCAAGGAGGGTGAGGAGCAGATCTGCAAGGTGTGTGCAGCTCTTCCTGGAGGGTCAGTGTGGATGAACCTGGCACTAGGGGCTGAAGAGCACAGTGGAGAGCTTTAGAGATGGGGTGGAAACAGCCCCAGGTGGACTCTAGCAGAGGAGGAGGCAGAAGCCCCACTGCCACCACTCCAGCAAGTCAGACAGATGGGCCTCACCGTCAGCATTACACTGCTGGGGGCAAAGGACTTGGTGGGTCTGTGATACTTTCAGCCCTCTCACCTGCTCATGAGGGACAGCCAGCACCTTTGAACCTGGTGCCCCAGCAGCAGAGGGGTCAGCATAACCTGGGGAAAGCTGCAGCAGCTAAAGTGCTGTGTGTATTTGTTTTGACACTGGTATGTTAAGTTTTCTTTTCTTTTATCAACTTTGTCTCTAATACTGTAGCTAATATTATATTTAGCATTGTTGTAAGTGGATTGATGAGGACTCTGAGCAGACTGTTAAAGCTTTTAAGTAGACTAACAATAAATTGTATGTCTTCTCATATAAGTTGTGTTTCTCTAGCCAACATAAATGACACAGGCTGTGCAAAAGCAACCCTGACTTCTGTGAGGGCAGTATTTTCTAAGAGGGAATAACAATGGAAAGAAATATGAGCATCCAATGGTAAATTCAGAAAAATCTGTTTGCGTGCCACACTTCATTGTCTTTCCAGTCTACAGCATCTGGCTCAGGCCTTCTCAGCCTTTCCCTGCAGTGATGCCACTCCCTCAATATAAGATTACATGACCCTTCTCCTCACAGTACACATAAATCAGTGAAATGCTCAATTTCCAAAGCACAGCCTCACAAGTACTGGTAAAACAGTGGGCACAAGCCCTGTCTCCAACACCAGTATATGACCACGGAGTGTCCTAGCTCAAGTGTTTTAAGATGTAGACAATGTTGTTCAAACACAGTCCAACCTGCTGGCACCTCCATCCCCTCACAGTATAACCAGAGTCCAAATGTGAGTCAGGTCAGAAAAGCAGCCATTTATTTATGACAGCTACAGGAGAGAAGACTGAGCATCAGAGAAACAGGCTCTGCTGATGCGAATGTTGTACTTGCAGGGCAGACATCACAGAGATGCTATGGAAAAGACAGGTAAAGGAGTGCAAGTTGTACATATCTGTCACACACACAAGGCTGCAGGAACACTCACAGGCAGTCTGGATTCTGCTTTCTTCAGCACAGCAACTAGTCTATCATAAAAGTTACACAGCAATTACTTTTTCAGGAGACAGGCTGAAGGTTCAGTCAAGAGATGTACTTATACTCCAGCATTTCTACGTTCATAGTCCTCCAAAGGACGTTCATTATGCGCAGGGAGACTGCCTGTTACATGGGAACAGAGAGCTGCCGTTATTTATGATGGTGGGGGGAGTAGTCCTTTCACCCCAGACTTGTTTCATCAAGACATAGATGATGCAGGCTTCATGCTGTGGAACTCAGCTGCTGCATCACGTATCCAATACTCATGTACATAGCTATTTTGTAATCAAATTCCTGAATTCCCATTGTGAGCAAACTCAGTCCCTCCTGCTGGTGCCGCCAGCTCTCAGGAGGGTCACCCCCAGGAGCCAGAGTGATGCTGATGCATCCAGCACAGCACAGCACTGCAAATCACCCCCACCAGCCACACTTGGAAACTGTTCCTATTTTGCCTGCCAAGAAAAGGATTTGAAAAATTTTCCTTTGCCTTGGTGAGTAACTTCTACACACCTTCTCATTCAGGGTCCTCCTTGCAGTTTTCATAAGCTCCACATTCATGGAGTTTCATCACAGGTTAATGTCCCAGAGGTGAACAGAGAGGTGACCCACCAGCCAAGGTCAGGGACACTCCTTATGGAGACAGGAGACCACAGTCTGGGGAAAGGGGATGGGGAGGGTGGGAGGATATTTTAATATAAAGCGTTAGAGAAAAAAAAAAAAAGAAATTACCCTTGTCACAGAACATCTTCAAGCACTCCTACACCAGGGCAAGGCTTCAAAACCAGCAAGGTCAAGATGTTTACAAAAAGGGCTTGTCTAAGAAAAGCAAAACCTGATTTTCAGAGCAAGCAGGTCCCCATACCTCTCACTTGACCCTGTGAGAGCAGAAGGTGCTTACTGCCCCCCTGCAAACGAGCAGGGGACAAGCCCAGTGACCTTGGCACAACCTCAGCACTGGCCTTTGTGTACAGGAGCCACAATAATTCCCCAGCCTCCTTCAAGGCTGTCCCCCTTCTCTGGCTTTGCTTGTTAGTTCAGGATCTCCTAACAACACTGCAGAGCCTTTAAGGGGGCTTTAAACTCCCCTTAAAGCACACTCTAATGACAGCAGTCACCAATTTGTGTTGATACTTTATCATCAAATTCCTCTGTTTGCTGGATTGCCTTCCTGGCCTTGGGATTTGACTTTCTGGCAAAGCAGTAAGTATATCACACACCCCTGCACACCTGACCCATAAAACACTAACACTCTTTCTCTCTTCTTGTTCATTATCTCAGATAGCATTTGACTTAAAAATCTGGAGCAATATTTTCCAAAATTTCAAATTCTGGCTTTAGCTCAACATAGTATCAGGTACAAACCATGAACTGGCAATTACTTCTGAAATTTTCTGAAGTATTCATGCACGTAGGAACAAAATACCAAGCAGGATAGCAACTCTGGACTTCAGCAGGGCCAACTTTGGCCTTTTCAAGCAATTGCTG
>JANIJG010025658.1:30282-63104 GCA_024611175.1 Megaceryle torquata
ACCTACCTAACTATTCTACCTACCTAACTATTCTACCTACCTAACTATTCTACCTACCTAACTATTCTACCTACCTAACTATTCTACCTACCTACCTATTCTCCCCAAAAAAACATATTACTTAAAAAAAAGTCATAAGGAAAAAAAAAGAATCAGTCAAAATATACTAGCTACTGCTTCTCCTCTGCATTTGCATCTCAGCCTCATTATGTCACCTGAATAATAGTAATTCTCTTGGTCTATTTTAAGGAAGCAGCTTACTTGGAAAGCTCTGAATCTAACATCTTCGGGGTGGAACCCTAGGGAAATAAGGTTGCTTTAGATTTCCTATAAATATCTCTTCAACCAACATATCTGTCACAAAGCTTGACGTTGCAATAAACAGTGCTGAAGCATAGCTTTGGGAAGAATCTGACCCAAGTTTTACTTCAGAAGAAACAAATATGAACTTCGGATCTGGCCTGAGAACTTGACATAGATGTACTTTACCCCAAAGGCTACAGTCAGATATTATATTACCTTCAAGTCAGTCACAAACTCTCTCATTCTCCCACAGTCCCATGAACCTCTGGTTCAGCCAGGAATACTGGAATACTTTAATCACAATTTACAACTGCAGCCTCCCTGGGAAGGAGGTCTGAAGTTACTCTGTAAGGGCAAATTAAGTCATCTTCATTAGCAGCTTTGATGAACCAGAAAAATAAAATAAGAATTTTCAGGTGAAAAGCTTTTAAGGACATAAGTTTGTCTTTGTAAGGGCAGGGTGCCCACTCCTCTCAGCTAAAAGTTAGGCAGGGAGACCTGGCAAGGGCTAAGAAAGCAGGCAGGGTCACTGCTCTGGGCTGCAGTGATTCAGTGAAAGTCCACTCTTCTTTGTCTTCCAGGTCATAAATAATTTGCAGGCTGCCAAATTTTGCTCCAGGTTTTACTCCACAACATTTCCAAATCTTAAAACTTCCACAGAGTTGACTGGTGCTTTCAGAAAATAGCTCTTCATTAAAAAGAGTTGACAACGGATGGCACGTGACATATATGCAGCCATTAACATTTTTTCATACACAAACACTATTACAATAGGCATATCTCACTGTAAAGCTAATGAAGAGGCAGTGGGCTGCAGATACCCCCAGGAGGTGAGTTGGCACTGAGCTGGATTCAGACCACCCCATAAGGATCAGCTCACAGATGATATTGGAGAATTTTCTTAGCAACAGAAATCTTTAAAATAGACCTGATGGGTAGAACACTGGTGC
Organism: Megaceryle torquata; assembly: GCA_024611175.1. Classification (NCBI taxonomy): domain Eukaryota; kingdom Metazoa; phylum Chordata; class Aves; order Coraciiformes; family Cerylidae; genus Megaceryle; species Megaceryle torquata. Next base: position 31,536 of record JANIJG010025658.1, read on the forward strand.
TTTGCAGAGAAGCTGGATTTATCCCACGCAGACACACTAATGAAGCAACACATGTAAGGGACATTTGATAATGGCTGGAACTCCTCTCTGGGATCTGGTCAAACCAAGTATCAGAGGAGCACAAAATACTCCTTTACCAAAAAAAACCAACAAACCCACAACCCAACAACAGCAACAACAAAAACCTATCAAAGGGAGTATGCAAGCCAATCCACCATCTATGGATACATACTGCAGTGCCAAGCTGCAGCATTCTTTTTCTACTGTTTCTTAGGCTGAGAGAGAAGAAGAATGGTCTCTCTATGCAGGAGTCCCTCTCACCACTTTCCTTCCCTCCTGTAAATTAATTTTGTCACCTCTATCACACCCCACCGGCTGCAGACAGGGCAGCTTGGGATTTTATTAAAGGTAAGCTGGGGAAGGTAAACAGATACACTCCAAGCATAGAGGCAGCAGCCTAGTCAGAAGTACTGCATTTTTTGAGAGAGCAATGGAAATGATCCTACATGAATCTTAAAACCTCCAGGCTCAGTTTCAAAGCAGAGGTAGAATGCCTGTTGAGGACTCTTATTCAAGTCTCTGGCACATATCACACCAATCCTACCTGCAGCCTAGAGAAAAAGGAGTCAGTAACAGCTCTGAACACCACTTGAACTAGTAAGAAACCACACAACTCTGGTGAAGTAAAAAGAGGATGCAAAGAGCAGCCATGGCCAAAAAAAAAGAAGTATAGGTTGGGACTGTAGAAAGATGAAGCCTAGTAAAGGTCAGGGTAGGTGGGAAGAACAGGGAGCAAAAGATCTTCAAACAAGAGGATGGTAGTTTGTCAGGATGTCATGATAAGAAGCATTCAGCCTGTGATGAATAGATGGAGACAAAAGACAGGAGCGAAGGCAGGGAAAAAAAAATGCAGATGGCAGATTACCAAATTTGTTTACCTAAGAGGACTTAAAAAGAATCACTCCGAAAGGTGACTGAAATATTACACAATTCAATAGCTTGCTGTCATTTTAACTCAGCACCAGTCTAAGCCTTGCCATAAGGTACATTTGGGATAATATAACCTTACTGTTACCCTCAGGTTAACATGCCTTCACCAAGCAGCACTACTCTGCCATCCCAGGCCAGTGATCCAACATAGATGGATAAAGACTTTTACTCAGGCTCAATGCACTCATGGAGTCACAAGCTGCAAGACCACAGTGAATCATCTGAAGTCTCTGAGAATCCATATTCATAAGTGAGTAGTCATTCTCAGCTATTTCTGTAAAAGACCCTGAAATCTTTTAAATAAAAATGCGAGGTCTTATCATTCTCACCTGTCAAATATAAACACGTGCAGCACATGGCATATAGCATAGGAAACTGTGATTATATGCTACAGTCACTCCAAAACTAATCACATCTGTTACTAAGTTTGATAGTAGGAAGGGGCACTACTTTGATTTACTGCTACAGCACCAAGCCTAAGTTGTGAGTGGTTATCAGAGCATATAGTTCACCTGAGCTGCCAGTTCTTGGATCTCAAACCAGGATCATATTTTGTACTGCCTATTAAAAAAAAAAAAAAAAAAAAAGAAATGGTTTAGTGTTCTTATAACAAAGATTTTGGTCTGGTCCTCTAACTGGTGCAGCAGATGGGGAAATTCACAGCTAACAGCAAGTCACACAAAACTCTGAAGAACGCCTACAAAGGTATTCTTTAGGGAAGAGTTGCTTACAAGTATGCTTTAGGAGACTAGCAATCTCAGCACGTGTCCACAGTGTAAAGTAAAACCAAAACCCACCAGTTACTATGATTTCCTTTCTATTCTATACACATTCTATATTCTAGCTGTATATATACAGAAATATATCTATATCTATTTCTACTTAGATCAAGCCTGTATGGAATGAGTAGCTGAATAAAGTTAGCTAAGAAATGTTAGAAGGAAAAAGAAAAACAAAACCAGTGTGAGGGAGAGAAGAATCAAGTTCAGTCTTTCAAGTACCGATTATATGGCAGCCAGTCATTTCTGAGAACAAGGCTCAAGGGATGTGTATAATTTTGCCTATTTAAAACAAAGTGCCCAATTACTTTGTTAATTGTGACACAATACTTTGGAGCTGGGCCTTGAAATCTGGTAGGGTTTTGCCACCAGTTTCTACCTATTGCTCACTGCCTGCATGTCTGCAGAGGTGTGTGTCAGTGGTCCAGCTCTGTTCCTCATCCCTGCTGGGCGCCAGGCCCATGAAGAAGAGATGAGCAGAGCTTTCTCCATACCCATCTCTCTTGACCATCTGCACCACCAGAGCAGGAACTGGGAACAGTAAGATTGCTTCACTTGTGTCTGTGTCCTTCATGCCTCTCTGGCAGCACAGAAGGGACAGTGATAAAAAACTGATTTCAGGGGTAGTGCCAGTGCAAGCAAGCCTTGCCTGCTCTTTGCATCCCCCCAGCAGTCTGCTAGCAAGGCTGCGTGTGCTGTTTGTGTGACAGCCCAGTGAATCAGACCAGCAACAGCCTTTCTGTCTCCCTGCACTGGTTCCCCATACGGCCATGCCACCAGCAGTGCTGTCACAGTGCAGGAGTGAGGAGGAGCCTGCGGCAGAGAGCTGAGAGAACTGCAGCCTCTGATGCCATGCTGGAAGGAACAAGGTCACCTGCTGATAACTCAGCAGGGATGCAAGGAGCAGGGCAGGAAGAAGAGAGGAATGAAAGACAGTGTGGGGAGATGACAAGAGGCAAAAGCACAGACTTCAGGAGGCACAAAGCCCAACAGGACTGCAGAGAACAGGGATAGAAGGGGTGAAAAAGGAGACAGGTAAAGGAGCCAGAGATAACTATCACCTGCCCCAAGGCACCTGAAACTGACATCCAAGCATCAACACTGGCAGTAAGTAACTGCAAAACCTCTGCCAGAGCATTCTTCTCTGCCTTTGACTTTCCCTCCCTCCCTGTGGAAGACTTCCAGTAGCTTTTCCTTCAGCTTTTTGACATAAAAATTACCAATACTACTGAAGTGAGTTTTATGGGAGAAATAGCTTTTATGTTTATTTTTTGTTTCATAAAACTTTGAAATTTTTTGTCCTAAATCTGCACTGGAATGAGTGTTAAAACTTTTTTTTTCTGTGCCTTGGGTTTGTTTTCATAGGCAGCCCAAGTTTCTAGAAGCCCTGAGCTTACCTGCAGCTTGACAAAGCAAATTAAGCCAGGTGAGATAAGACAGTAAGGTACCTCCACCTGCTCCTCCCTTTCCCAGAAAGGTGGTACATGAATCATGGGACATTTCTCTCCATGACAGGGAACATCCATGGAGCAGAAACCTACCCAACTTAGGAGGCTGGAAGCAAGAGAGTCAGTTAAGCACTCTGGGTAGGAAATAAAGAGTTATTTCCATTTTCCCATCTCTTCCTCCAGAATCCTATCTGGGGCAGGAAATTTATCAGCTTCAGGCATCAGGGCAGTGGGGGTGAGGTGGAAGAACCCTAACCAAAACAAAACTTAAACCCCAACCAAACCAGAACCAGCATACAAACTGGAAAAAAAGTAGTTCCCTATCCCTTAGATCAAATGAAAACGTTTAAAGCCTAGGTCTGACATCTGTAGCCTTCTCTGATGAAGTGCTTCCTCCAGATGCTGGCTAAATAGCAGTCAGTCTTGGAGCTTAAATGGTAACAGTTACTGCACCAAATGGGGTTCTCAGTTCAAATCTCAGTCATGAAGAAGCCAGCAATTACAAATGCTTAACCTGAGTTTCTTTTGTCAACTTAAATGCACATCAGAAAGTTCATATTCAAATTACTTTTAGAAATAAAATTATTAAAAAGCCAAACAGACCAGAATTAGGAATAGTGGGCCAGAGGTTTTAAGTAAAAGTTCAATGCATACCAATAAAAGGGTGATGATGATCCTTACTCTTGTGATCACATACCACTTTCACCCCCATGCTGCATGTATGCAGGGACAAGATAACCATATGCTACCCAAGCCATCAGAAAACTGGCATTTTTGAAGTGTTCTACTTTTGTGACCTAAATCATATTTCTCTAATGTACTTTCGGCTACAATAAGAAATCACACTGAGAAACTTCATCCCTAGAATCAAGGCTTATTGAGTACATCTCTAAACTAAGCCCTCCTCAGCAGGGAGACATGGAATAGACAATCCATCAGTCCTTTCTGAGCTTCAGGACTAATCCATTGTGCTAGCACAGTGACCCTCTAATTAATGCCAGAAGAAAGCACTTCCCCAAATCCTCAAACTGCTAATTCTAGAATCCTAGAATCATTCTGGCTGGAAGAAACCTTTAAGATCAAGTCCAACTGTTAATCCAGCACTTGCCAGGTCACCACTAAACCATGCCCCCAAGCACCACATCTACACATCTTTTAAACACCTCCAGGGATGGTGACTCCACCACTTCCCTGGGCAGCCTGTTCCAGGGTTTTCCAATCCCTTCCATGAAGAAATTGTAGCAATCACTACAGGTTCACGCAGTTATAACTCTTTTTTTTGCATGCTTTTCATCACATACATCTGTGGGTCCTGAGCTAAGGTAGGTATTACTTTCCTCCTAATCCCTAAAATAGAAATATTACCCTAAAAAAGTCTAAGGAACTTGCTGTGTGAGGGCGTGAGCAGCTGCACTGTGTGGACTAAAGTGTATCTGCACATAGATTTTCAGAGCAGACCAGATCTAGTAAAAATGAGTAGGATGAGGAGAAGGACCTGCTGGCCACACACCAGCAGCAGCATAGCCACAGAGGCTGTTTCTGTACCCTGTCTCACCACCTCCCTCAGAGCATCCCAACTTCTCAACAGTGCACATGAGCAAAGATCCCTGAAAGGTAACAATCATCATCTTGCTCCTTCTCTATTCACCATGTAGCTGTGCATAGAATAGTCTTCAAACTCTTATAAGAACATGGAATTGTTATACTCAGTTGGTCTATAAGGACAGATTAAAGTCGCCAGGAAAGGTTTTTGGCTAAGCACCCTTGTATGAGCTGCATTTCCCCAGTAGGAATGCAGTCCCCCTGTTTCACTAGCCCACAGACAGCTCTGGCATGCAGTCTGTTGTGATTCAGTAAATGTACTGTTTCAATCACTTGTAAATGTTTACCACAATCAAATTAAATGCTTCCAAAAGGATAAAACAAAATCCTACATCTAAATATCCCTGGATGTTGATGTCAGGCAAGCACGCATCTCTCTCATGGGGAGTCAAAATGTAAGGTCTGAAAACCCTTCTTCATCAGGCACTTAGGAAATGGAAATAAATTCTGTAATTTTTTGTTCCTTCTCCTATTTTTACTTCTATATATTAAAAAAAAAAAAGGGGGGCAAGTTTCTGATAGAGTTAAATGCTTCGGATAATAACAAAACCAGAGCCTGCTTCAAAGGAAAAATACTTCCCAGCTGCCTTCACCCAAACACAGAGGAGAGGACAGAAACTTAGCTCTGGTTTTGCACTTCCTATTATCTGTGTCCTACAGCGAAGATGTTCAGTGAGGTGTCTCAAAAGAAACAGAAGTGCTTACTTTTCTTCTCTTCTTCCATTTATCAGGAGACCTTAGATCCTCTACAGTGCCCAAGTGATTTCCACTTTCCCTGAACCCATGCAAGTCATAAAGGAAAGGTGCAAGGTTGCCTCTAGAATTTCTCCCACCTCTGCTGCTTCTGAGTCAATTTGTCTGGTTTAGTTAAGACTTGAATCTACATACACACAAATGTTTTCCTTCCTCATTTATCTGGGTTTCTCTTCCATACTGTTCCCATTGCAGAGATTCTGGCCATTTCTTAGACAAGTGCCAAGGTTTATTTTTGCAGTAACAAGCCAAACAGGAACACTGCTGTCTTGTCCAATGGAGCAGCAGACAGAGCAGCCTGTACCAAACTGTAGGTATTTCACATCCTTGAAAGAGAAATGACACATTTAAGAGGCACAGACTGCTGTCCCACAGTCATCTCCTTTTTAAAAGGGGAAGCTGCAATGCAAACTTAAGCAGATGACACCTACAATAACATCAGATGGAAAGAGACATACCATAGCAATGGAATGGAACTGTCCTGTGAACAGGGTGAATGAGGTCTTCCTTCACATTCCCATTATCCAGAGCAAGATGTTCAGTCAAGTATCATTCCCAAGCAACCTCTGCCTAGACTTGAGGATGAAAGAGGTGGTAACATCACTGATACCTAGCCAAAAGGTCCGTTAGTGAAAGGCTGGCACTAGCTTGCCAGCAGCTTTAGTAGCATCACAGAAATTCATTCAAATAAGAACAACCCTATTAGTAAACAAATAAAGAGTCTGGAAGGCGAATGTCAGATTTTTTTTGCCTTATAAACTTCCTACACGTACCAGAAATCCTTACACCAGAGAGAGGTGGTGAGGGAAGTAACTATGCGACCAGGAACAGCTCCAAACAGTCAAAATTAGGCTCATCAGAAGCTGTTGAGTGATGTCTTTGCCACATAATAGTTGATGAGACAGACAGGAGCTCATTTTCTTTGGCCATAATATTCCAGATTTCCTGAAAGAAGAAAAAGGCTTACACAGTGACATGTCAATCAGGTCATACTCCTCCTCACCACTCAAAGCAATCTTCTGAAGTTACTGGGCAATTTTAACTCCAGCTTATGAAGAGAGGGCCCTCAAAACTGCTTGGTTCTTTAAAGAAGTCCTGTAAAAACAGGGCCCAAATTGGAGAGCAATCCGCATCAGTACCCCAAGCAAACTAAGAAATCTGAAGCATTTCATCTCTGTCGGGCATCAGGGAATCCGCAAAGCCCTCAAGATCCACAGGAACTCAAGCTTCAGTGGATTACTTTATTACTATTGTTTTGTTAAAAGAATTGAAGGCAGGCCCAAGCAGGAAACATAACACACTATTTCTGGCTTTTGCAGAATGGTACTGCAACATCACAGCTTAGGTTTCTCTTCTACAGTAGGTTTGGTTAACCAGTTTAACCCCTTTTCCCACATCAATGCCATAACCTTCCCAGTCACCTCTTCTTTATACCTGGCAATTGTGTCCTGAACTGCAGCCTCACTGGTTCCTTACCTGTTAATCCATTTATGATCTGCTGACTTTACTTTCTACAGCTCTGACAGAAACCCAGAGAGACAAGCCTGCCCTGTAAGAATAAGCCTGTGTCAGCTGTCCATAGCCATCCACAGAGCCCCCTGTACCACCACCTTTTCTGAAAAAGCCATGAGATACCTATGCAGTTTCTATAGTGCTTTCTGTGAATGTTCTAAAGAACTATAAAATTGCTTCTTCGATCCACAAACACACCATCCCATTTTTTCCATTATCCAAAAGCTGTGTTTTGCTTAAGTGGTAGCCCGCAGCATTAGTGAAGTTAATTTACAAGAGCACAAACTCTGAGGTCCCCACAAATGCACAGTGGCATCTGTTGGGCACTGTTATTTCCCTGCTACCTTCTTCACCCAAGCCAGGACAGTCACACCATCACACGCCAGGTGCAAGTTCACTGTAGGGGTGCATTTTGCTCTGCCACCCATGCCTCGTTTGGGAACCCAAGGCTAATGCACTACTACAAAATAACATTTTAACTCTAAATAGCAATGTCTTCTCTGTTGCTAGCTGTACTGTAACCAATCGCCTTGTTCCCTACAGATAAGTTATCTTATTCATACACAGAGAGTCTCAAGGAGGAGCAGTCAAAATTTACAAGGCTAAACTCTCCCACAGAGCCAACAAGGTGATATGGAACAGCACATAGGCTAAAAGAGCAATATAAAGCCTACTGTTTTAAAGCTACTGGAAAAAGAAGCTGCTTAAGTCTCATAAGCTTTTAATGAATTAATAGTTTTTCCAATCATACACTTTGGGGAAAGTAATCTTTTAACATCTCATTGTCTAACATTCTACCAAAATGAAGAGGTCTTCGTGAAATTTCATGTAAGTTAAAATAAGCCCCTTGGGCTCCATTACACTAATATAATGATCCTCTCACCTCAGTTCTTCAGCTACAGCTTATGAAGTGGACCAGCAGCGCAGAAGGCTTCTCCCTAACATTTGCATGCAAAGAAAAAAGGTCGCACAATTATATATGTACAAATTCCCAGTTCCTCAATTCCCAAGGTATTTCAGAAGCTAAACCCCCACATTTCTTGCGGAAGCTGGAGTTTTGCTTAGTTTGTTGTCTTTCCAAAAACACAGAACTTCAAATAAACAATTTTCTGGTTTAATGCTCTCCTTAACAGGAGTAAATTGTCCAAGTGGTATGCATGAAACTTTACTTACCACCTTCCAAAATCAACAGTACACTCTTTTGCCATCTATTCAGAGATGGATGCTCATCAGCAGCTCATCACTGTTGAAACACAATGATTGACTAAATGTAGGGTATGGAATATGGGTTATGTCATTCAGTTGACAGACTCCATGAAAATCACTCAAAAAGAATGGCAAATATGAATTCAGGACAAAACATACTTTATTGTACTGTAATGTCAGAAGTACAAGAAAAGTACTGCAGAGAACCATGCTAAATGGGGCATTTAGGGTCTGTGAAGGACAGAAGTACAAGAAAATGGGGTACTACTGTACTCAGTGCAAAAACCGATTCATTTGAGGCACAAGTACACTACTGTTTAAGCAGCTTGATTCAAGCACAGCTCTGGTATGTGATCTACTCTGTTGTCATTCTATGTGACAATTCTATAATAAAGCTACTTTTACATGAAATAGGCAGTAGATTCAAGTCAGGGGTATCCAAATTGCCATTTAGCAACAAAAAAAATTAAGAAAAATACTCTGCATAGTCACCCTCCACATTTTAGTTTTAGATATGGAGCTATGACTAGTGAAGAAAAGTTAATCTGAAACATCAGAGCCCAGATCTGTTTGGTCAAGTACATATTTTTTTTTTCCCCTCTTGTAAGTCTGTGGATAACTTATTTCATGTTGACCACAATTTATCCAATAAAAAAAATCCCAAAACAACAAACTTGCATCCTTGATAAGGAATCGTATATATCTAACATTCAAATACATTTCAGCCCTTGAGATCTTAACTTATGGCTTAAGACACAATGAAAGCGTTTGGGCACCCTTGAGTTAAGTTAATGAAGAGCATTTTTGCTAAAAAGGCAAGCAAGACCACTGTTTTAATCAGAGCTGACCTCTACCAGAAGAAAGCAGGAATCCAAGTCACTAGTTACTACTAGGCTGACATGTACTGCTGCCCAAAAAGATTACCAAAAAAAAAAAAAAAAAAAAAAAAGTAGTATCACAATGAAAAGGTTCAACAAAGTTGAAAGGTTTCAACACCAGAAGCAGCATTTGAAAACAAGCTGTTTAAGTTAAATCTTTTCAAGAGATGCAGATTGCATAACTCCAGGCATGAACAAACATGCTGGCAATCTTCTCCTTTTACACAGCAGCTGTGTTTAACATAGGAAGTTCTGGGTTTAAAGAAAGCTACTTGAAGAAGAATTAAGATTTGCAATTCCCTGTCTACTTAATGAGATTAGTAGAGAAATGAAAAAAAAACCCTACTACTGAAACAGTAGTTTCTCAGTGGATCCCTATCATTACAAACACAGCTTGATTTGTAAGCAACGCAAGACTAAACAGACAACTATTATTTTATATTATTACTATGCTTATAAGTTACATCAGTTAAAGTTAAAAAAAGCCAAGCAGTTTTGCCCTATTTCAAAAATAGTTTCCAATCAACACCAGTTTACATGGTGAATGGGATTTCACAAATAAACAAGGAATGGTGACATCTTTGGGTCAAGAATGACAAGAAATAATGGGCTCTGTGCTACCAATCAACCTCAACAAGAATATGGCACAAGGGCCAGCCCAAGCTGTACCAACACTGAACCTTTAGCACTCGGCACAAATTCGGATCTCTTTACTTTAGTTAGCAAATCAGGTGAAAAGACTGGGTACAAAAAAAAAAAAATCAAAATAAACAACTAACTAAAAACTTAAGCCAAAAATTGGAATATACTTTTTAAAAAACATCTGTATTTTTAAAATAACTTATGCTGACATCAGTTTGTGCAAACTAAAAAAACCTCATTGAATTTCTCTCTAACAAAAGACAAATCCCCCAAATATTTTCCTTTTAGCCCACTGTATCTGTAGATACAATCGCAAATCTAACAGATGTAAATGCAAGAGAGAAAAAGTTACAGCATCTGCACAACATTCTTTCTACAAACAGCTGCTGGAGGGAAAGTAAAAATATAAAAGGAATAAAGAAAGGAAGGTTCCATCTGAAATACTCTCACAATCTTTCCCACTCTGTAGTCCATGAATCCGACTCTGATGCTAAGGTGACAGTGTATGTAAGCAGAATTTTTTGTTGATTTTATTATTTTTGAGTTTCAACTGAAGAGACCCTGAGAAGAGACTCAAGTCCCTTCAGGAATTGTCAGATGGAACATGCTCCTCAAATCCTTCGCTCTCTCGGACCAACGCTCTTTCCAGGATAACACGGCCTTCCTTGTAGCGCTGGCTGTCTTCAGTGGCAAATTCATAGATCCAACCCAGTTTGCTGTTGCAGTTCTTGCAGCTCACGTCTCGAACCATGTGGCGGCCAGTGAGCATGACCCGATCCTGAACTTCACTGTATTGCAGATTTACCACCTGATACAAATATACAGGGGATAGGGAATTGAAAGGATTAGTCTGCCTAGAGCAAAGCTTCGTAAAACAACGTGCATGATGATTAACATTTTGGAAGTAAAGAGCCTGTGGCACTGGACATGAACTGAAAACTGCAGTGTAATAAGTCAGCAGCCCTTGAAAATCTCCTGCTTGAGAAGGTAACACTTTAAACGTGTGCTTCATGGGGATGTAGAACGCTCACTGTAACCGAGAGACGTGAAATGCTAGCATAAGACGTACAAAACTGCGGAGCACTGTGTTCAGTGTTGGGTGAGAAATTCTTGGTGAACAGTCTGTAAACTAACTGATATTAATCCACTTGTAATATATGTAACCTCTTTCCAGCAACTGATGTAATCACTTGCTCCCAGAAATCGGAACCAAAATATTAAAAGAGGTACTTCTTTAAAAATCTCGGGGTGCTTTTGAAACAATCATCTAAGAAAAACAAAGAGGTTCAGTGGCTGAGAAAGCAGGCATTATACGTTCACCTTTTTTTGTGTGCTATCTCGGCAGCTTAAAATATAACTTGTTTAGGCAGCAACACCACAGAACCAGCATCCTGTTGGCATTCTTTGCTGCTGCAGCACACTGTTTACTCTTACTGAGCTCGTTGTCCACCAGCACCCCCAGGTCCCATTCCATTAAGCTGCTTTCCACACAGGCAGATTCCAGTCTGGGCTGCATTCCTGAATTATGTTCTCTCAGGTGCAGGAACTTACTTTCATCTCTGTTGAACTTCATAAGGCTCCTGTTAGCACACTCATGCAGACTATCTAGGTCTTCTGGCAGGGTGTTTCTCCCTTTCAAAGTGTCCCCTTCCCCACTCAACTTGGTATCATCAGTTTACATTATCTTTCAGAACATTTGTTGAAAAATTGGTGTCAGAACTATATCCAAACTGCTATAATGCAGTGGGTTTTTGTAAGATGGGGCTGAACTGCTTTCTCAACTTTTCCACCTGACTGCGCTTGCTCTCTCTGCTTCAGCTGTAAGGCCTCTGACTGCAGAAATGTAAAAATCAAACTTCTGTGACTAAACTCCTCAATGTAAACAAGAAAAAAACTGAACCCCGGTGTCCAGTGCTTATTGGATGAGAAAAATCAGATGCACAGCTCTTTTATAGCTACTGCAGCCTAATGCTTACATATAAATACTACTGACAGGATTGAGCATACCAGAAATCCCAAGGCCAAGCACAGTTAAGTGAAGACATTTCTGATGCGTCTATCAGTTCTGCCAATGGCCAAATGGCTTTCAAGAAAAAAAAAAAACAAACCAAAATAAACCCACAATTACATGACTAGGAACCTTGTGAGAAAGCAAAGGATAATCACTGTTGTTCAGTGAGTCTAATAGACAAGTATATAGGGAAGGATTAATAAATAATGCCAAATTCACTCAGTTATGACTTTTGTATTTCAATATGTTGAATTAAATCAAATTTCATCAATAAAAAAGAATATTAAACTAAACCAGAGTATTATTGCCTGTTAAAAGAGACGGTGATTACCTAAAGTTGCCAAACTACTGCTAGCTTAAATGTGGTTTAGAAAATAAACAGAGTATTATCTAGACTCTTTTTTTTAACTAAGTAGAAGTGCAAATGCCTTTGAAACTCTGACAGACAAAAGATACTCTCACAGTGAATCTGAGGTTTATGTTACGAAGTCTCCAAAGTTAAAATTCCATGTATTTTGGCACGATGCCTCTATATACACAATCTTTACAGTCTTTAGTATTGCAGATAAACTAGACAGCTTGCCATCAGTAGTAAATGCCTCATTTGACTTCAAGGACAGCTGACTAGAACAAAAGAAAAATTAAAGATTTAAAATAGGAATTACACAATACTTTAGCCAATATGTTTTGTTTTTCTCAGTTTTGATGACAACTTCATATCCCAAAACCTCTTTTTTTCAAAAGCAAATAGTCACTCCCCCTCAGCTTCTTACCAACCTTGTTAAATAGAAAGGCTCTTCCTGTGGCCCCAGTAAAACGAGTGGAGATGAGCTCAGAACGATTGGTTAGAATTGTGTCACAGTTTGCACAGGAGAACAGGCGAGTGCCACCAATATGATCCAGGAAAATTCTTCCCATTTTTAGAACTTATGTAAGTTTATACTCAAGACCTGAAAGCAAAAGAAAGATCATGTACATGTAAAAAAAACACTGCGGAAAAAAAAAAATCCCAAAGCATCTTATATATATATGGCAGAATATTCTGCAAACCAATTCAGCTAACGAATGCAGAGGTTCCTTCTGTCATATATAAATTACTGAACTTAAGAGACTGCACTCATCCCTTCTCACCAAGACAAGTTCTTTCCCAAAGTGACCACATTACCACTAAGATGCCACACCTAGATACAAACTACTGACATTAAATAAGCAATACATCGAACTGAAACCTTTAATATGTTGTTCAGACATTTGCAGACTACTGCTGGACCCTACAGTTCATAAACACAAAAGTTTCCACTTATTTCCAATTTTTTTCCCTCTTTAAATACAATACTGAAATTCCATTCCAGTATATTCCCAACAATTCACTCATCTCAGTCAGCACTGGGAAATGAGGCACTCACAAGTACATTGAGTCACCAAGACAATTACAGTTTAATTTCCCCAAGTCACACCCACCCCCGCTTTTTGAGATATCTGTTTGTTTTGTCACTTCCCCTCAGCTTTGCACAATTTATAACATCCAAAGCACACACCACCACCATTCAGGATGCTTTAATCTTCCAGCATAGCAGACTGGGCTACTGCATTTGCTTGACACTTACTGGTTTCATATATATAACAACATAGGAAAGATTTGGATGTTGTTTGACATAATAAACAATCCACTCAGTGTTTACACCAAACAGTTTTAGATACAAATGTTTAAAGCTGTCTAACCTAAACACAAAATACTGTGTCATTGACTCAAGCTATTTCTAAAGCATCATCCCTAAAATGCCTGAGCAACTCTGATGAGCAGAAAAAGAGAGCTTAGTTCATAGCAGCTGATCTTCAGTACCTGATAAATAAACCTCTTTGCTGCCAGGGAAAATTAAACTATCTCACCAACTTTATACCATCAAACATAAATTAACTGAAGTTAACTAGTAAGTAGGCAAAGAACGTATCAGAGAGTTGAAAACTTAAATCATGAAGGATAACATGACAAAGGAATTAAACGATGATGTTATTTTCATTTCAGCTGCAGATGTTTTATGACTAACCATCTATAGTTAAACAAGTTAAATATATCTCCATTTCTACTTCAGATGTGGAATCTGATAAGAGTATTGTCTCTGCTTTTATTGTGCACAGCAAAGCAAACGTGACACACTGCAGTATTAAAAGTTCCATGGGTTCTGCTTTTTAGAGTCGTTCATAGAGAAATTAATCAAATTTTTTGCTCATCAAGTAGAATATTCTATATGAAATGTCTTTATGAAGAGCAAATACCTAAATTAAACCTATTTGAGTTTTAGGGGATTAAGGGTTTAGGATTTATGAAACTTCTTTAGGCTTACTCTGACATGCAAAAAGCAAATGGACTAGAACATGCACCCTCACACACAAAATTTAAAATATTGGTTTTACATGTAAAAATCCTAAGTCACTGACATCTTGATATTTTTTTTCACTTGCTTGATTTCACCACTTTGTTTTCTTACAATGTGGGGCAATAAAAAGGGTTCCTATTATTGAACAGAGTGATTTTAACACAAATCCCTTACATTCAGAGTTTTCAAATCACTGTTAGTCTTCTGCATCCCATCTGAAGGATACATAAAAATTCAAAGCAATGGAATGACTTTTTCCTTTAAAGGCAATATAATACCAAGTTCTCTTCTTGAAAGGATAAATAAAACAGGCCATGAGTTTGACAAAAGCGTTTCAAAGACTTAGCTAAGTGTAGGGGTGCAAGTCCTTGTGACCCCACTCAAAACACAGGAAGCTTTTTCCTTCAATTTCTGTAACTGTTATACCTTTCTAATATGCCTTTATCTTTTCTAGCAAGTGAGGGCAAAAGAAAAAATTAAAATGTGAACAGTGACAGCATGATGGAAAAATCAAAAGACAGTAAGTGTAAAAAAACAAGTATCAGTCAAAGTCTCCATACAGAAGAAACCACAAATAGAAGCAATAAAAGCAATTGTGACAGATACGCCCATAAGGCACTTGGCCTAACTCCATGTGCTATCCTTATTAATTTTGGATAATGTTATTTTTGTGTCATTGGTATTGTGGATTAAAGACAATTAACCGATCATAAGTTATTGTAAATGTGGAATCAACGGCCAAAGAGGTATTTCCTTCAGGGTAAATACACTGCTCACCCAGACAGTATTTTTAGAAGCTAATATAGAACAAATTAAAAAATATCTCTGTCTTTAGCAAGAGTAACACAAACCCTAAGCTTGGTAAGCAGCACTAACAGAGATCCACACACAGCCTAACCTTGCAAATCGTGACATTCTGAAAAATACACAACTGAACACTTAAAATGCAAATACACCACCTAAAAACTGTTACTGTACTCAGAAAAGCAGTAAACCAGAGTCACTAAGACCAAATTATTTCAGAGTCTTTAAAGAATAGTTTTTTAAAAAATTATTAATAAAGAAGAGAGTGTGAGTATAATTCTTACAAGCCAGTTAGAAGTCAAAGTGACTTACAACTGTATTACTCCAAGATATGGCATTAGGCATAGACTAAAGTGATGAGTCCTGAAGATACTGAACATTAAAATAAATGCATAAATATGTTCAAAAACTTATGAAAAACCTGCCTTGTAATACAAGGCTTAAAATCTTCAATTATTTATATAACTCCAAAAAGCTGAAAGTAACCTCATCAAGTATCTAAATAAGAAAGAAAAATGAAGTAAGACTTGGGTCCCAACAGAAAGACAAAGTGAGATTCATTTGATGGTAGCACAAGGCTGCGAGAATTCAGACTAAAGTTACAGAAGAATCTAATAAACCAACTGGTATCAGAACAATTTTCTTCAGAATACAGTGAGAAGAAAGCATGTATTCTTGAAATAAATAAATATTTTTAAATTAAATAAATACATATTTTAAAATGTAGAACATGTAATTCTACAACTGGCATTATAACAGTCAAAACAGATTAGATTTTGAATATTTTAAGAAACCTCTAAAATAACATAACCTTACTACAATGTCTAACATTTAAAATAATCTCTACACTTAACTGCCCCCTGGTAGATTTCAGTCAAGAGGCAGAAGCCTACAATTATCATTGGTTTTGATTGCTACAGGATTTCAATGAATCTAAGGGTCCAGCTGATGTGTTACACAACTAGTTGCTTTACATTAGTCTTTATACACTGCTCCCAGTAAGAAAAAGTAGGGAAAAAAAAGTTTTCTAAATAAGCTAACAAGGAACTTTTGCTTTTTCCTCTCATATAAGGCAGAGAAGTTAATTTCAACTTGGAATCATTTCACACTCTCCTGTCTTTTTTTTTTTTTTTTTTTTACCCCAAAATTAAAAATATAGTATTCACTTATGAGACCAATTCAGCAGGTATTTGCTGTGGATAAAGACCTCTCCTTGCATAAGGATCCTGAATCCCATACAGCATACTCATTGTACAGTGGGAAAAACAGAAGCACTACAGAACAAGGGAAAGCAATTTTCCATCACTCTCAAGCTCACATCCCTTACATACAGAAGTGGTGTGTACAAAGCCACCCAAGATAACAGTGCAATTTTTTTTCCTATAGTTTTCACTTCCCATGTGAAAGGTGTGGGTGTCTATTTATGTTCACACATACATAAATGATCTGAAAAAACCCAAACACTTATAGGCAGCTTTTATAGGCAGTAGGAGGGCTCTCTTAAATGAAGAGAAGCCAAAGAATTGTGAAACATTAAACCATTTCTAAAGCTTAGGATGCCCCAGTTATAGGGAGCAAAATGCAAGAAGTGCACTTACCTACTCATCTACTCTCTAGACTTAATACCAGTGAAAATAACTTGCATTGGTTCAGAGAAACAGTCAAGTTCCCTACTGCTATTTGCAGCCCCAGAAAGTGATACTACCCCATGACACCAGTTCCAGGATGCTACTAGTAGAATTTTCAGCAGCAGCAGACAGGAATCTTGGTTACTAACAAAACCCAGTGCTGAAGAAAGACCAGTGATTTTTTGGCCCATGACTTCATCTTTAAAGGCAGCTATGCATTCTTTGGTGGATATGTGTCAGTGATGACATTCTAGTGATTCTGCCCTCGTGCAAATTACCAAACATGTCACATTATTAAATTAATGGCTCCAGTGTAAAAAAGGCAGACTTTACACAGACTTACTTTCACAAATGGGATATAGAGCATCTACCCCTTGTCAAATCTACACAGTTCAGAGACAGGTGGTTTTATGAATGAACTGAGATGATGCCACCGTGTCATTAGTCAACACCCTGATCACCACTATCAACATGCACCCTTGAGAGGGCCTTTAGCAAAACAATCGATGATAGCTCATCTTACCTAGCTAGTAAGGCTCGCTGACAATGCATTATTTTGACAGTAAAAACCTTAATATAACTTAGTAACCATACTGTGAAACACTTCTTGCCTGCCTGCTTCTCCCAGTGAGTACATGGACAGACAGGAAACACAAGCACTGTGGCTGTGTGCTGTAATGTGTATTCCTAAGGCAGCGTACTCCCAAACTTCCACCTGTCTTTCAGTGTTGACTTTGGCAACACTGAGCAACAGCTGTCAATGAGCTGACATTCAACAGCTTAAATCTGATCACTATCTGAGCACAGAACTGAAACCACCTGAAGCACTACTTGGTTGGTATTTGTACTACCTAATCTGCCTACCTTCACAAGCAATGAGGAACAAAAAAACTAACACAAAGAATTATTTATTAACCATTTTATAACTAACAGTCAGTGTTTTCTTGTCCCAGAGTGCATCTCTTGAAGACACAGGACCGTCAATGTTTGGAAGAGCCAGCAGGCACTTTCTATATACACACTGGACTGTGGATATTCCAGGAGCCTCAGTGTTGCTTCAGCACCATCTACTGCATCTCAGATCTACAACAGAAAACAGCTGCTAGTTAAAGGATAAAAGCAAAAAAAGACCATGACAGACTCTCTTTCACCATTTCACCAAGTAAAAACATTTTCCTTTGTATCCTGAGCCACCACACTCTCTCCCCCTTGAAAAAAAGGTTATGCATCCCCCCTAGGCACAATAAAACATTCTCAAGGTGTACTTACTCTGGAACCAGGCTTAAAGGTCATCTTCACATCTCAGGAACTGGGCTTAAGCTTCCTCTTCTCATCTCAGAGAGGGACAAAAGAAGAAAAAAATAATAGCACACTTACACAAGACCACACAGTAAAGAATCAATGGGTAAGCAAAAAAACCCAACTTGCTCCTTACCTTCCCAGGTTTCTTCCACTCACAAGTAGGGTTGTATCTGAAAATACACATGTGGTCAGTCTCTCAGGAGGTCTGAGATTCAAGAGTCTGACACTGACTTCTGCGATTGTTGAAGTAAGCAGGGCCCCAGCCACTGGCCTCTGCAGAGTTCCTTATCAGAAAGCACCACACGTAGCCAAATGTGAAGAAAGTGAACTGGAATAGTATGCTATGCTCATTAGAACCATCCAGCTACTGCAGCAAACCATACAAGGGAGCTAATACAGTCAAATGACAGAAAAGCCTTTGGCAAAGTAATGAAAGCAGTGCCCAGACAGTGCACGGCACCTACCTAGAGCAGACTGCTTTACAGGATGGCACTGCATTTGTTTAACTTGCAGCACTGTGGTTTTCTGTTCCAAAATGGTTGGTTGTTTGGATTTTTGTGGGGGGTTTTGTTTTGGTTGGTTGGGGGTTTTTTTGGGGGTTTTTTTTGGTGTTGTTGTTGGTGGGGGGGGGGGTTTGTTTGTTTTTTGAAGCATGTTTCTTTTCTGGGTTTTTTTGTTTGTTTTACCTAGGTAAGGCCAAAAGCTTCACATTGGGATACTGGTATCTAAATATGTTAATGTAATATTATATTGGTGCACGTGAACACTAATAGAGGGTAGCTTCTTTCAAATTAACAGAGAGCACAGCCACACAGATGGGCATTTGTTTCTAATACAGCCCCCATATCTCAGCATCTCCCGCATAGCAACTTACACCCTCACAATCCTCTTGCTAGATAGCATATAAAAGTATTCACTTACAAATGGTATCAGATTTGGACTAATTTTCTCACTACTACACAGAGTCCAAAAGCAGCAACTGTTACTGTCTCCTTGCTTCTTTTTCTCTTCCTGTCTCCCCCTTCCCTTCCCAGTTTTATAATAAATTTATTCTTCTACTAATTAACCAGATAAGACTTTTGCCTATTAATCTATTCTGCAACTTTCAGAAAGATAAACTAATTCAGATTTTCTGTTTTCATTAATTTTTTACCCAAATCTTTACCCAAAGACACCACTGTTTTAATGAGTCATAAAAAAAACAAAACAAAAAACTAAAGAAATGGTGGAAAGACAGTGATCATCCAAATCTTCATACAAACTACACCCAAGTTGCATAAAGGGTGTTAATATGCTTAGTGCCTCTCATCAATAAATTTTTGTATTGACCAGGAAACTCCTAAATGCAGGTAAAAGCCCCAAAATGAAAACCAGCCTTGCTACTAAACATCTATGCTGTTCGGGCATTTCCTCTACACATTTAGCAAGATGTTTTTAAGTTAAGTCTTGCTTAAGGGAATTACATATTTCAGCAAGACCTGAGCAACTCAAGATTTCAACATAGGTCAAATGATAGTAAACAAACATAATCCAATGACCTAACTCGGACAACACAACTTCACGTTTGTGATGACTACCAGCAGAGGAAATGCTAAATATATATATTTGTGTGCACATGTACAACCCAGTCTGTCAGATGACAAGTAAAAAAATCTCATCTGTTCTTGTCATCTCCACTATGCTTTGAGGTGTAATTTGCTTTGTTCTCACATATTTGGAAGCCACATCTGAAACTTGCTTACTATTATTAAAATCTATATATAAACATTTAGAACTGCATTCTATAAGTTAAATATTCCCACAAGTACGGAAGTGAAAGCAGCAGATGACAGAAGCCTCCAAATAATGCTTATAAAGACTAACATTAGAAAAAGAGAGTAAAACTTAAAAACGGACTGTTTCACTTGTCACACACATTACTTGAATCCAGCTGTCCAAAATGAGAATATACATAAAAGGATTACACACAGCTGTTATATAGCTATATATATAGCTATATAGCTAAACCAGCCACATGAGGGAGTCTTTACAACCACGGAGCAAGTCCCCTTACTTTTTGCCATCAGTCACAAACATTAGTTATGGTAATGATTAATCTATTGCCATTAGTGGTTGACATCAAGAGTTGCTCTGAGACACCTACCACTTGGAGAAAAGCTATGCCCCGTATTTCTCTCATAAGACTTGTGTACTTGCTTTGTTATTCTTTCAATCTAACCCTAACACCTTGTTTAAAGAAAATAAAAATAATTTATTATCACCGTATTAGTCCAAAACACAGCCTTTATTCTTAAATATGGATGCTGGATTAATCTGATCTGTATCCGCTTGCACAGTACAGCTGAGGTCTGTGTACAGAGGCACAAACGAACAGACAGATGACAGCCTTTGCATTCCTTTTTGCTTTGACTAGAGCCTTCTCCAGAGGGAAAAGGCGCTTGCCAAATATTTCAGTTCCCGGGGAATCCATACTTTCACGAGCAAAATCCAATCTAAGAGCTGACAGGCGAAGCTGGCTCATTGCTGTAACAGCCGCCGAGCACCTCCATAAGCAAATAAACAACTACCGCTGGATTTCTGACAACCGCCTTCCTGTGAGAGTCACCCATCAGGCCGGGATACCGGGTGTACTCAGGGCTGCTTGGCCGATGAGTAAGGCTTCAAGGAGCGGTGACCAAGCAGCACCTTCTCATCGGTAAGGGAAAAGAGATGCGTCAAGCGCCACTGCCGCCCACCCTGAGGCACCGCTGCTGCCCTCACCGGGCAGTGCAGCCGAAGCAGCCCCGACAAGGCTGACCCACGGCCCTGTGAGCGGCGCCAATCCTCGCCGCGGGGCGGTTAACCTCCTCGTAACCCTCCACGGTCACGCCGGCCTGCGCCGCGACCCGAACCCCCGAGCGGCGGCGGCTCGTAAGGGTCACGCTGAGGGGAAAGGAGAGGGGGGGGGGGGCGGTCCCCGCACCCCAGCCCACGCGTGCGCGGTGGGACCGCGCGCGCCGGGGCCGTTGCCCCCGCGCCGCCGCCGCTCCACACAAAGCCCCGCGCGGGGGCGGGCCCCAGCTGAGCGCCGTCACGGGGGCGCGCGCAGCCAACCGCCGCGGGCTCGGCCCCCGGCGCCGCCGCCGGGCGCTGCCGGCAGCGCAGGCAACTTGACAACAAACAGGAGGAAACAGCTGACGGGAGGCCCCGCCGCCGCCGCCGCCGCCGCCGCCGCCGTGAGGGGCGCCTGGGCCGACCACCGACCCCGCCGCCCACACTGCTGCTCCCCCTCGACCGTGTGCTGGGGAGGGACGGCGCGGCGAAGGGGCCCAAGCACGGCTCCTCGTCCCCCCGCTCGGGGCCCCACACAGGAACCGGGCCGAAAAGTTGTCACTGCCCCACCGAGGAGGGGGGCCGGCGGCGGCGTTGCGGGGCCAGGGGAGGAAGTTGTGGCCGTGGCGGGGAGGGAGTGCTCGGTGCCGGCCCTGGGCGGAGGGCCGGGCAGGAAGGCTGGGCGGCGCTGGGAGACAGCGACGGAGGAGGGGACGCGGTGGGGGAAGGACGGTGCTTTGTCGCAGCGCCGGGCTACAGCGGGGCAGGCAGGGCCGGCGTTACCCCCCCCTCCGCGCCGCCAGGGAGAAACGGCTCTGTTGGGGCCCCGCCGCGGCCCGAGACACAGTGCCGCGGGCCGAAGCGGCAGCCGCCACCTCCCTCCCCAGCCGCCGGCGGCCCGCCCCGGCCTCCCTAGGCTTTACGGGTCGCGGCACGGTCCCCCGCCCGGTTACCTGGCGCAGGGGAGCAGCGGCGGCGACAGCGGCTCCGTACCCAGTGTCTTCCCCCCACCCTCCACAGCTCCGGCTCGGAGGCGCGGCTCAGCCCCCTCCCGGTCCCGCCCCCGCCTCACGTCAATCAGCGCTGACGAGGCTCCGCCTCCAGTCGCCTCACGGCCGCGCCCAACGGGACTGGGGCGGGTTCGGGCCGCCCTCAGCGCCGCGGATCCGGTCGGCGGGTACGAGGGCTGCCCCGCACCACCCAGCCCTTCCCCGCCCTCTTTCAAATCCTCTCTCCCAGGCACCTGTCAACCTCCGCCCCAAACCTGGTTCCCACTGCGTCTGCCTCCTAGACCGCTTTCCACCAGCAGCCCGGTCAGGAAGCCCCTTCAGAGGCGTCTACTTCATGCTGCGGGACCCGAAAGCCAGAGCAACGTCGGCGTTCCGAGCTCCGAGAGCACATCGCCATAGGCCAGACTGGGAGGAGGGGTGGTCCAGTCTCCAGGCCTGGGTGGGGGTTTCAGGTGTCCGGGGCCTTGATCTTTCCTGACTGTGAGCTCCATTGTGATACAGATCCTATTATGAGAGTTTGAGGTATTCCTATTTTACTGGGGCTGTGATTGATCCTCCTTGCAGTGTTTCAGGCTGCTCGAGTTGAAGTCGTTGGATGACACCTCAAATACTGCCCACAATGGAGGTAAAAGATCAAGGAAAAAAAGAGACAGTGTGGCACTTCTTGGGTATTGGTTGCAAGTATTATAAAGTTCCTGACTCTTAATCACTGGGTGATCATACACAGATTGTATCTTCAGCAAATAAATAGCTGTCTTGGCCAAAACACAATGAAAAAATCCTTTTTGAGCTGTTGGTTATGGAAAAAGACATGAAAAGGGGTGTGTTTTTTCCCTCTCCTGTGGGTCAAGCTATGCTATTTTAAGTATTTCTGTTCTAATAATAACACATCCACCTTAGAGTATGTGTCTTTTTCATCTATGGTGTTTCCTGAGTCTATCTGTGTGGTATCATCAGCAGAGCTGCAGTAATTGCAGGAAGGAATGACTCGTCAGGACTCTTCTGTCATTTCACATCAAAGACAAAGGGATATCTCTGGGAATGTATGAGAGGCAGCACATACTTACATGCTCAGCTGTTTTTCACCTTGTGTCTTCTTGCACAGATTCTTTCTTTTACCATTAGAAATAGGTAGGTAGAGGGGTACACAAGCGCCTTCAAGGGAGTAGACAGTCAGTGATGGATCAGCACTGATATGTTAAGAACTGCAGTTTGCTTTGGGCAGACCTCCAAAATATCAGATCAGGCCTGATCCTCAACAGAGTTGAACGTCGACATTTCTCATTGACTTGCCATCAACCTCTCGTTATATCATGCAAAAGAAGTGAAAAGTGTCAGAGCCGTCTGTCAAACAGCAGTCACCTTTTAATTAATGGCATGGGAACAACGGAAGTATTAAGAGTATTATAAGGAATCCGTAAAGACTGTGCCTGGGATCCCACTTAGAACCAGCAAATGGAGGAAATAACTGGTCCAAGATGCCCTCTTTGTTAACAGATTGACCTGATCTGCTGTTGTGCCTCATTAACTATGAGCTTTGTCCCTGGTGGATCTCATTGGTTTCATCACAGGAGCTGTATGAAGGTCCATATCTTAATGATCTTTGCAAAGCTCCCATAGACATTGCTGCAAAGAAAGCCAAAACGGGAGGAGGCAAGGCAGCGGTGTTTCAGTCAGCATAAGTGACTGGCTCTTATCCAGGGACCTGTGAGCTCTCTGCTTAGCTCTGCTGTCAAGGCATCCATCCACCCCTGGGTAAGTCAGTGCTTTTTGCCTCTTTTTCCCTCTGTAAAATGCTACCTGCCCTACTGTGTGGTTGCATGTTTGCATAAGGACTGATGTCCAGTCTGGGCATACGGAGGGGATGTCTGTCTGTTCATTGTAATCATCATAATAATAGCACCATGAAAACAAAGCAACCCCCAAACCTATGAATCGTATTAAATTTTCAGCAATAGCAAGGGTAGCTGTACCAATCAGAAAGAAACCAAATTGACCATGAGACAACCAGAGAATGGATTAGCCCGTGCTTGACAGATGGTGCCAGGGACTGATGTTTTTATTTCCCTTACAGAGGAGCTTAGAGGAAGGGGACAGGGGAGGGTGAGGTAGGGCACATTTATGAAAACAAAGCAGCAGGCTGTAGCAGCTCTGCTGAAAAAAAACCCACCAAGAATCCCAAAAGCAATTTCCAATTAGTTTTTAAGGGACATGCTACAGGGTGAAAAACAGGCACAGCAATATAATACCACATGATACCCTTCATTTTCAAAGCAGCCTGAAAACATTAATTAATCCTCCTCTGACATAGGGAAATGCAGTGCAGTCAGCAGTTTGTTCTCTTACTACTTATGCCAGGATTTGGGAAGACCCTGGGCCTGTTCCATGGCTGATTCATATGACCATAGCTCAAAGGACTCCAGAGGACCCACTCCTCTGGGCAGCACTACTGGGCAGAAAAGGCTGGTTTAGATCTGGAACTTGCTGAACCAGTGAGGGGAGATACCTGCACCCAACAGCCTTAGTAAGACCCACCTTTAATATTTGTCTCATCTAAATACATTTTCCATCACTATGGGCCACACTATATTAAACATTTCAGAGAAAATAAGGTGACTGAAGATTTAATCACAATCTCAGAAATAATTGTTCAGTGAAAATCAGATACCAATATACTGATCTAATCAAAACTAATTAAAACCTCTAACAAAACTTCAGTGAACTTCAGCAGGTCCCACTGAATTAGTGTAAGGGCGTGGGGGCTGTTTGTGCAGATCTCTCTTTAAAGAGAAAATGTTACAGCTTAGTGTATTTTACTCTTACTTGTGCAGAATCACTATTAATTTCCAGTAGGCTTCGAGATACCTGTGCAGCAAAGCTGAGCCTACCAAACCAGGCATGCCTAAGGTGGGATGATGATTAGCAGGACTTTCCACAGCTGTTTCTCCTGTGCCCAGGATTTCTGGCAGCAGAGAGGAGGCAGCTGAAATACAGAGCTAGACTTGCATGCTGTGATCTCTCTGAGAGGCAGCTTGACTCCTAGATGTTCCCACTGTGCCTTCTCAGCTTTGCCTCGCATCAAAGGCTGGGGTCATCCCACTAAATGCTCTTGTTTGACAGTGGCTACAGATAGCCTGTGTTTTTCAGTGGAGATGGTCCAGCCTGCAGCTTCATTCTCATCAAGTAAGCCTACTCACTCACACACAAAAATTTAATTAACTTTCATTTCCCCTCAGATGCTGACACCTATTGCTTTTTGCTTACCTGAAAGCTGACATGGGCACAAGTGCCATTTACAGATATTTTTTCAGATCGCTGTGTTTTGCAGGGGGAAATTATTTATACAGTTATTCGCAGCATCGGGAGATGAAGATCAGTCATGAGGAGGTCTCTCCATGCCCTTTCCATAATGGCAGAGTTGGTCTCATTACCCTGTCACCACACCTAGAAGCTGTTGACCAGGTTTCAAAAGGTGTTAAAGTGTAAAACCCCAAAGCACCCAGGAGCCATATCAAAGAAAGCACTTAATGTCCAAAGTGAGAGCCAGAATTTATGTGCCATTAGTCAGGAATGGAGACAGTGAGCAGGCCTGATGCCAGGGAATGCATAACGCTCTCCTGCAGAAACAAAGAGTCATCGCTGTGAACACCACAGTTCAGGGAGGCTGGCAGAGGGACACAAATCACCCTAAAGCCAGTCACTACTGCAGTGAGCAGGACTTTCTGCCATTCCCTAGCAAAGAAAGCAAGGCTGCTACATAGGATGGGTGGTGATACAAACAAATCAAAGATGGGACAGGGATCTTGCAGGTTTTTTGCATTGATGTGCTTTCTTTTTTTAAAGTCTTCCACAGTGGAGGACAATCACTGGAATAAGGAGTGTGCTTTCAGATTGTGATCTACTGCAAAGGGTCAAGCTGATTATTATTCTTTCTGTATACAGGCTCCCATAACCACCTTATCTTGCCAAGGGCCAGGGTTGCTTCATCCCTCCTTCCTGGAAAATGTTTAGAAACCTGACCCTGCTCAGAAGATCATGAGAGCTTTGGAGCCCAGGTTACCTGTATGGCAGCTGCATGCTTGTGCATCCCTCTGCTGCTATCTCATAAGTGGCTGTACAGTGGCAATGCTCTGCAGTATCACATGAGTTATCAGTCTTTTATTTGAGGGAGATGTTACCAGGTGTCCAACACATGGACGATAGCCATCTGATTACACCACTTTCTCCACACAAAGTCTGATGCACACATATGTAAGAGGAGAGAAGTTGCAATGGGGTGGTGCTCCATTAACCCAGCTGAACAGGGCAGGCAATGATCCAGCTGCCAACTCCTCTGTGTTTTACAGTGGGTGATTTCAAGCGAGCTTTCCTCCTCAGCCGGGGAGGTAAAGCTGGAACCATTCCTTTGGCACAGAAAAACATTGCAACAGCTGTCTACCAGGAGAGGAGATAAACATTTGGGGGGAGAGCAGCTACTCCAACACACGTGGAGTTCATCAAACAGTCTGGGCTGTCCCTATTGTTTGCGAGCACTGGATGAGAACAAAGACAGATTGGGCTAGAAAGGGCCCCACACAGAGACATTCAGAGCACATACAAAATAGGGCACTTTAATGTCTACACTGGACCACTGGATTTTGATATAATCAGAGGAATCTACTAGCTTGTATACATATATATGTACACGCACCTGAGGCCCAGATCAATTCCCATAACCGTTTCTTTTTCGTTGCACTTATCAAGAGATGGAACTGGTCCATTACAACTGAGGGAGGAGAAATCTTTGTACCATTGTCAGTCTTTCTCATTTGGTGTTCCTAGAGCTCTGGGTGGAGTTTCCCAGCTACAGTCAACACAGCATTTCCTTGAAGGTCTTGGAGCTGATTCAACATTGCTACCAGTCATAGAATCATAGAATCATCAAGGTTGGAAAGGACCTTTAAGATCATTGAGTCCAACCATGATGGTCTTTTAACAATACCACCCCTTGATCAGGAAGCATGCTTTTGGGTGTCAAAGGTGAGTCTATTTAAAGGAAGAGAGCCAGCCTCCCTCCAGACTTACTACTTGGTTTTGTTCCAAAGACACTTATCAAAGATCCTAAATTCAGACAGAGCAGAGAGCAAAAGGCAAGCAAAGCCCAGGGGAAGAAACAAGTGGCCCACATGAAAAAGGGAGACAGAA
Organism: Megaceryle torquata; assembly: GCA_024611175.1. Lineage (NCBI taxonomy): Eukaryota > Metazoa > Chordata > Aves > Coraciiformes > Cerylidae > Megaceryle > Megaceryle torquata. The sequence goes on from JANIJG010025658.1 coordinate 58,474, forward strand.
CATCCAAGGGAAGGGCACAGGACATGGAACCCATGCAATAAGTAGCTTCATCCATCCCACTGAAGCGGTAGGGGAGAGGCTTGTTTTGTGATCTTCTTGACAATTTAATAATGGTTGTAGTCAAACACTCTTGTGAAGGCAGAGGGCATATAAGACTGGGAGGAGAGCTCAGCAGATGTATGTGTCCATGTTTAAAACCAGTCTCCAGAATGGTGAAACCTTGAGAAAGAAGACTTCAAACCTGGTTTCTGTCCAGCAACAAAGACATGTGGGTGGCACCACCTCCCTTAAGGCACAGTGTGTGTCAACGAGTGGAGCCTGTGAGAAAAGCCCACAGCTGACAAAATAGAAAATGCTTAGCTCCCCTTCTGCAAATGTTTTAGAGCTCTGAAGAGGCTGTCAACTCAGAGACCAGCCATACAGCTGAGTAAACATTGATGTATTTGCCTCTGGGTCAGACTAGGAGAGATGATGCATCAGGTTTATTCCAGGGCATTATTGAGATCACCCCAGAAGTGAGAAAGGATTTCTTTCCCTCCCAGGTATGATAGTAACAAAAAGCTGCAAGCTATCTGCAGGTCTTGTATCAGAACATATAGTGCTGAGACTTTGCACTTACACAGTATCGTGCACACAAAGATTTTAAAGTACCCTGCTAAGCTGAATAGGCAAGGCAGTCTTGCTGCAGAGATAAAAATTAGGAATATGAAGGAGGCAAAGCAAATGATCTGGAGCCCCTTGTCCTGACAGAGGTGGAATAGCAGCGTTAGGCCAGGAGCCCGATTTAGTTTTCTTATTTCACTGGGACTACATACGTAGATTGCTCACATTTGGCAGAGGTGAGCAAGCTTTCTGCCTAGATTTGCAGGACATGACACAAAGGGAACATTTGCCTTCACAGGTGATTATACATCAACAAGTATATCACAGGCAGGCAACGAGGCATCAACAGTACCTCAGCACACAACTGAGCTGCAGTAATGGCAACTCGATATGGGACCCGCATGCCCAGAGCACAGGGTGGAGGGCACAGCAGGCTAGGTCCTAGAAGGGAAAGGTTTTAAGGGAAGAGTTGGACACTCCATGCATTCTGAGGGGGCACAAAGCAGGAACAAAGCAACCCAAACCAGTAATTTGCTAATAAAACATGGAAGAGTATTCCATCATTACTGTTGTTGCATCATTATTAGCAGATGCATGGAAGTTTGACTAACATGACAGCTAATTATTATTATTACAGTGTTTAGACAGATTTTTAAAAGGCATCATGCAGGTGCCTCACTCCCATTCATTTCAGAGAGACTTAGGCAACAAGGACTTAGCTCATAGTCCAGCCTCAGCCTGGAATGTGGGAGGCTAGATATAGTGATCATCCCTTGGTGAATCTCCAGCCAGGAAAAAGCAAATGTAATTTTGCAGGTGACCTGTTAAAATCTAGACTGGTTTGGAAAGACTCCTTAGACAAAACTAACCAATCTAATGCTACATCTTAGCCCTTGAAAACCATATTGTGAAAAAGCAGTCTCCACCTAGTGCTAAGCTCTGAACAGGAAAGATCATAGCATACCAGCAAAGGTGTGTTGTTCCTCCTCCCACCGTGTTCAGATACATTAATCATTGAATCGTTTGGGTTGGAAGGGACCTTAAAGATCATCTAGTTCCAACCCTCCTGCCATGGGCAGAGACACCTTCCATTAGACCAGGTTGCTCAAAGCACCATCCAACCTGCCCTTGAACGCTGCCAGAAAGGGGGCAGCTACAACCTCTCTGGGCAACCTATTCCAGTGCCTCACTATATAGAGAGGAAAAGAAGAAAACAGCAGTGAGAAAATATCAGCATGATAAGACAGGGGTTACTTTAATGGAAAAAAAAATACATCTGCAAGGACTGGAAACCTGGGAAACAGTCTGTTACCATCAGCAGGAGAACTGAGTGTTTGACTCCTTCAGATGTCACCTTTGAAGGCACAAAAAGTGCTCTCTTGTGGGCTCTGCTACTATGGTCTCGAGTGAGCCATCAAAAAAACTTCTTTACAGGCCAGTCAGTAAGACTAATGTCTGTAAGGAGCCCTGAGAACATGCAGTCATCTGCATGTCCAAGCATACCCTGGGGTATAGTAGAGCTGAGGACACCGCCTACCTACAAGTTCACACTGTGTGGAGAGATGACAGGAATGCTTAGCCCATGCTTACACCACCAGCCACCTCCCATCTCCACTGATTAACTTAACATTATTCAAAAAGGAAACTCCAGAGTGATGAGCAGATTGCTGTGCAGAAACCTGTAGGAAACAACAAAAAAGTTCCACATAAACCCATTCCTAAAATAAAAAAGGACCTGAAAACTATAAATAGATGTATTCCCCATGGGACTATTTTTTGCAAGCATGCATAGACAGCTCTGCATGGGGGAAGTTGAAGTGCCACAGGTAGGTGGACCTCCTTGCAAAGGGTGCTAGACTGAACCACCTTCTTCCAGTAACTTTAATGAGGACAGGCTTAACTGCAGAACACTTGCCAAGGAACAGCAATGGCCTGCTATTCCCAAAGGGCAAGCAAGCCAAGAGCCAGAGGAAATCCCAGCACAAGCAGTGCCCACAGTAACATAGTACAGGCCCACAAGACCCAAACACAGCAAGCAGGGACAGATTCTGGTACCAGGGTCCATCAACAGCCCCAAACACAGCAAGAAATAAACCAGGTTAAGACTCCCCACAAAACCAAAAAGGAAACAGAACTAGGACTGGAAATGAGCTCTAACATATACCTGAGGAACCCATAGAGGTGAAAAACTACCTACAGTGGAGGTCCACAGTCCATACTGGAAGCAGGGCCAAAGGCAGGGCTGCAGACAGAAATACCTGCAACACAGCTCAGGCAGAAGCTGAACAATGCTCAGTCCAGAGCTTAAATGGAGCCCTGGAGGCTGTGGGCAAGGGGTGGAGGCCCTAGGTAAGTTTGGTCAGTGCAATTAAGACCTTTTAGTGCCCTCAGGGCCATAACTATATTTTAGACTTCAAATGTCACCACTAACTGAGGAAGTGGATCGTAAAATGGTTGGGGTTGAAAGGGACCTTTAGAAGTCATCTAGTCCAACCCCCCTGCAATGAGCAGGGACATCTTTAGAACAGGTTACTCAGAGCCTCATCAAGTCTGATTTTGAATGTCTTCAGAGATGGGGCCTCCACCACCTCCCTGGATGATAGAAACAGGTTAAATTGAACTTCTCCCACAACAACACTTACGCTGGCATTTCCTAATTCTTGTTTGTTTGATTGTTTTAATTCAACTTTTAGAATTTTAGTATGAACTTTCTTCATGGAAGTGTACTGACCTTGGTCTGGTGGACTCTTGGATTCAAATTTGAACAGTTAGCAAGAGAAACATCCCTGATCTCATTCCAGTTCCTTGCAGATTTTTGCCCCAAAAAATCATGCACATGCTTGGCAATTTATAGTTCACTTTGGGGATATCCAGTTTTAGATAGCTGAAAATAAGCTAAGTCAAGAAGAAGCACATCACAAGGATTGGGATGCTTTTAAACTTGATACTCAGTTGACCTGTGTTTTCTTATTTTCCTGTCTCCTCAGTACCAATTCAGCAGTAATATCTTAGAGCCCTCTGTACTTTTCCTCCCCTGCCAGATAAAATCTGGTAGTCAAACCTTCTGGATGCGGGGTTTGTCTGGTTAAGATAAATCCAGTGACACTTACACAAGAACAAATGTGAGCTGATGAAACAAATATAACAGCTCAGGACTAGGGGCAGTAAAGCAAAATGACACAGCCAAGAGATGGATTAACAATAAATAGGTCAAAATCTGTCTGAAACACCAGGAAAACATCTTCCTGGTTTTACTGGGACAGAATCATAGTCCTGCCATGGTCTGCAGGCCATTAGCAGTTTGGAGTCAGCTAGGGCAGCTGACCAGAGTCAGGTGTATCCCAGACCATAAATGTCATGCTCTGTATAGAGGGGGAATTTTGCTGAGGGGTTCTCCTGATTGGGGTCTCTTGCTTGTCTTCCTGAGGGGTGCCTTCCCATTTATTGTGACCGCTGTACATCTGCTGAGCTGAGTAGAACTTGGTTTACTTTATACTGGCGTTGGTATTAGTTTGGCTGTTTCATAAAATTCATTTTAATTTCAGCCCATGAGTCTCCTTGCCTTTTTCCAATCCTCCTTCTTGTCTGGGGAGGTGTCATCAGGTGATAGAGCAACTGCTGTAGTTTAGCCCTGGATATGGGCTGGCAAAGTCCGTTCAGCACCTGACAAGTAACCTAAAGCAGTTAATGTGTCAAAGGGGTGAGTTTTATGTGGTTGTTAATTACACCACCCCCAGCAACCCTGGTTTCTGATAGCACCTTAATGCTATCGATAGTATATGACGCATCACACTCCTGCCTACTCCCCTAACTTCTAGGACAGTGATGTAATACATCAGCCAAGTTAAATTGCTATACAGCCATCTCCGGGCAGCCCACATACTTGCATCTGTGCTAGCTCACGGTTACTAATTGTCATTATTAGTGGCTGAAAAATGAACATGGAGGATCTTGGTCGGGGTCGGGGGGGGGGGGGGGGGGGGGGGGGGGGGGGTGGGAGGGTGCCGGGGCGTGCGTGGGGGCCCTGG
>JANIJG010025661.1:0-46150 GCA_024611175.1 Megaceryle torquata
CAGAGCCCGACCCCCCCTGGCTCCCACCTCTGTTCAGGGAGCTGTTGAGAGCCAGAAGGTCTCCCCTGAGCCTCCTTTTCTTCAATCTGAACCAGGGCAGGGCTGTTTGGGATGTAGTGTATGGCACTAATTAATACAAAGATTGAGTCTTAGGAGTGCCAGCAGGCTAAAGAATGTATTTAATGTAATCTTTTCACTGATTTCTTTTCTCAGTAATTTCTCTTTCCTTTGTATTGTTAGACTAGTAAAGATTTTTTCAGAGAAAGGAAAATAAGGAAAAAAACAGTATTGCTGGATGACTACCTGTGTCTGTTAGTGTGGGTGGTATTTTTCTTCTGAGGTTGGGCAGCTCTAAGGATGTTTGGAAAGGGTTTATTAACTTCCAGTTGCTGAAATGATGAAAGACTTCCCAGTGAGCGATAGGCTGGTTTAGGGAGGATTGGACTCAGCCCAAAGCCTCCTGCTATCCCTGGGGTCTGAAGCCAGCCACAAGCATTTGGAAAGACCATGCTTGGAAAGCAGCTTAGTTTTGAGAAGAGCTTTGAACTGTTGGCAGATATTGTGACTAGGAACAAGCAACTTCTCAACTCTCATCCTCGTGTGGCATCCAAACTTTCCTGCCCTGTTGCATGTCTTATCTAGATGAGAGGAGTGACCCAACTGCCCATTTGTGGGGGTTAGAGAGCACTTGGTGTAGTGCAGGAGCTTGTTTTGTCTGCTGCCTTGGTGATCCACTGGTGAGGAGAGGGCTTTCCATCCAGCACCACTTTTTGGATCAGCTTTGGGATTAGCGAAGGTGCTGAAGAGATGGCTCTGGGGAGAGGCTCTGGCAGCGAAAGCTGTTACAGTAGGATGAGGGTGGAGGATCCCCTTCCTCAGGAGCCCAGGCCTCGTGACTTCCTCAAGGACAGGCTGAGTGGCCTGGAGGGGATCACTTTGTCTGGCAGCCTGTGGCTGTTTGGGACAGAGGAAAGGGAGGTTCCTGAGAGATGTCAACTCTTCCTTGTTTTCCCTCAGGGAGGCCCTGCCAGGCCTGGATTCCCAGGCAGCTGGCAACCACACCTACTACCACCGGAGCAGGCAAGGGCTGGCAGCTCCTGGTGCCACTTTGGACTCACATGAGCTAGAGTCCCTCATGTCCCCACTCCCGGAGGATACACCTGTGCCCCTGGGGGACATCACAGAACTGACAGAAGTGCACAGCCTCATCCACACGAGCCTCTCTGAGGACGTCATCCATGGGAAGAGGAAGGTAAGGTGATTGGGGTGCATGGGGTGATTGGGCTCCCACCCTAGGCAAGAGCCTTTGCCGTATTGCTGCTGGGAATCGGGGAGTCGTTTTCATTGGAAAAGACTTTTTAAGATTATGGAGTCCAACTGTTAATGCAGCATGGCCAAGTCCACCACTAAACCATGTCCCTCAGCACCACATCTCCACGGCTTTGAAACCCCTCATGGGGACTCCACCACTGCCCTGGGCAGCCCAGGACAACCCTGGACAACCCTTGCAGGGAAGAAATTGTTCCTCAGGTCCAACCTGAACCTCTCCTAGTGCAACTTGAGGCCTGTTCCTCTGGTCTTGTCACTTGTTCCTTGGGAGAAGGGACAGACCCCCCCCCGGCTCCAACCTCTATTCAGGGAGTTGTTGAGAGCGAGAAGGTCTCCCCTGAGCCTCCTTCTCTCCAGGCTGAATAAGCCCAGCTCCCTCAGCCTCTCCTTGTGAGACTTGTTCTCTAGACCCTTCCCCAGCTCCATTGCCCTTCTTTCGCCCCGCTCCAGCCCCTCAGTGTCCTTCTGGGAGCAAGGGGCCCAAAACTGAACCCAGTATTTTAGGTGTAGCCTCCCCAGTGCTGAGTCCAGGGGGACAATCCCTGCCCTAGTCCTGCTGGCCACACCAGTGCTGATCCAAGCCAGGATGCTGGTGGCCTTCTTGGCCACATGGGCACGCACTGGCTCATATTTAGCCAGCTGTCGACCAGCACCCCCAGGTTCTTTCCCACTGGGAAGCCAGGGTCTGATCCTGTTCTGGCTCTGCAAGGTGCCAGTAGCCTTGGCTGTAGGCTGGTGCTGGGCAGCCGTTCATTTCCCTCTGTAAAAGTGACCAGCTCAGTCTTGGCCATGAGATCTGAGTTTGGGACCCCCGTGCCATCTACCACCCCTTGTTACCTGCTGGGACAGTGACACCATGAACAGTGTTCCTGTAAAGAGCATGTTCACCGGAATACCCTTGAAGATGCACAAGAGGCAAAACTGTGTTTTATTGGTGAACTTTTTTTTTTTTTTTTTGCAGTAGTCTTTTCCTGCCCTGCTTGGTTTGCCTGACATTGCATCGTCTTCCATTCCTCCCTGCCCATTTCCTCTCTCAAGCTCGCCTGAAACATTTCATTCCATTAGGGAACCTTTAATTGGCCTAATTTAGTTAATCTGTTTATGTCTCTCTTTGTAGCCCAGGGAGAGCATGTAAAGTAATTAGGAGGTTCAGTAAAACAAATGCATTGTGAGCGCACATGGGATTTCACGTTGGCATCAGCGCCGTGCTCGTGTGTCACTGGTGAAGGTGAGCTCAGGATACCTGGCTGACCTTACCGAGACCTGCTCGTGCTGCTGCTGTGGTCTTCTGGAACACATTGTCTTCTGCTGGCATTGATAGTCCTGTGAGCTCTTGGCCACACCAAGTGTGGCGGCAGATCGGCGCTGGGCTGAAGGAAGGCTCTTTGCAGCCAAGCTGCATCTGTGGATTTCGGTGGAATGTGGCTGCCTGTCTGGCCCCAAGCTGGAGAGTGCAAGGAATTTCCTACAGCACTTTCTGTTAAATAAAGAACAAATGTTTTTGGTGGTCTTGACTTACCCTGAGAAAAAGGTCTGGGTGGGGGGACGTTTTCTCCCTTGGGAGGCCTTTGTGGAGGCAGCGTGTCCAGATCTCTCTTCCAAAGCAGCAATCCTGTCTGCAGAGGTTTGCATAAAGATTTTAACGAGTGCAGAGCAGGGGCTGGAGTGGGCAGTGCCAAGGCCTGAGAGCTTGGAGCCCTGGTGTCTGTGACAGAGGTTGACAGTGTCCAGCAGCGGAGTTATGCTCAGAGCTTTGGGAAGAAGGGTGATTTTGACTTTGTCGCCATAATCGAATGGGGAAAGGCTGCTGAGAGTTAAATTCACTGAGGATTTTTACCAGCAGAATAAAGAGCTTGGGTTTTTTTGATGGACGTGGTTAGGGAAGCAGGGATCAGTGAGGAGCACCCACCCGGAGAGCAGTGTTGTCACCCGTGCTGACCTGCAAGGATGACCTGGCAGGTGAAGGAGACCTCCAGTGGCAGCCGGGGAGCAACAGGCTGTTGTTGCTGGGAGCGGGCACTGGAGGGAGATGTGCTCCCATGCAGGAGGTCTTGCTCCCTCCCCTGCCCAGTTCCTGCTGGCAGTGCCACCCCAGCCTGCCCCGAGCACTGTTGCATCCCCTCTGTATTCTGACACGTATAGTTGGTAACGGTGAAGAGACTCAGGCTAAAAACACCTTTAGGTGTAGCTGCCAAGAGGCCGCGTGTCCTCATGGCGATGCGATTTTACCTGGCTGGGTGGTCAAGGAGTGGGGCAGGTCACATGAGTGTGGCTGGACCGGTGCACATGTGCCTGGTCCCCACAGTAGGTGTAAATCAGAGCCTGGTGCAGTTTTCAGTGTGTGCATCTCCCAGCTTGTAGACAAAGTGCTACCAGCCAAGGCTCACGGGTGGGTTGTAGGTTCCTCGGCTTGTCCTGTGTGCTGCAGGCAGCTTCTTCCAGCAGCCATTTAAGCCAGACTGCCAAAAGCCCCCAGGGACCTGCCTGGGATGGAGTGTTGTTGGGAGCTCTGTACCCTACGGTGACCAGCTGCCTTTGTTGCCTTCTCTTTTCTTCCCTCATGCTGTGTGTGATTGGGGCTGTGAAAACCCATGGCAAGGAATGTGGTAGAGGCATGGGAAAGAGAAAAACTTTGTGGAAGGAAATTCCTGGTCCAGCCTGGCAAGGGGAAGCTTCCCAGGGTGCTCTGTGTTGGGTACTATCCCTTTAGTCATTAAAAGGGAGTGAGAAATGTCTCGAGGATTTAACAGCATGTCACATCACCACAGGGCTCAGGATGTTGGCTGGGGCAGACTCTTAGTCTGATGCTACTGCCTCTGTCAGGCAGGTTTGCGTAGCTATGATGCCAAGGAACTGGCAGCTCCAGGCCTGTGTGACCTTCTCCCATTCCCTGCTTGAGTCTCCAGCCTCAAGTTGTGCTCCTGAACCCTGTTCTGTGTTGGTGGGGTGGCATTTGCTGTTAGCAGCGGCTTTCTCCCCTGCTTGCAGGTTTCTCACATCCTGGCTCATAACTTGGCATGTAATGGATTATTGGGGTTTTTTTGTTTTGTTTTTTTGTGGCAACGCAAGGTTCCAGCAGAGGTTGGAGGCTCCGTGTTAGGAGATGTACAAACACACAGAAGGGACTGTCCCCGTGCTGTGAGCAGGCAGAGGGAGTAAATCTCACTTTGCAGGTTTGGGGACTGGAGAAGAGTGAGACCAGGAGCAGGAAGACTTACCAGTGCTGAGATTTCAACTGCCTCCTGCAAAGAATCGTGGGCAAAGGTTTTGAGAAGTCCCCTTGGTCGTTCTCAAGTCAAGGCCACCAGTTCCTTCGAGCGCAGGGCTGTGATTCCTCTTGAGGCATTACATGTAATGCTGGGGATGCAGGATGGTATGAGTGGAAGGTGGGACAGTCTCTGTGCTGCTGGAGAGCCCACCAGAGCCACCTGGCCACCCCGCCCCTGCCTGCAGGACAGCAAAGTGCTGCTGTGGCTGAGCTGTCAGCTCAGGGCTCCTCTGGGTGCCTGACAACTCCCTTAGGCAGGAGGACACTCGACCATTTAGCAGGCCCTTTCCCATCCTTTCTGCATGTTTCCCAGTGGTCACACAGAAGGATTTGTAAGTACACTGACAAGTGATTTTCTCTCGTGTTCTTTTCCCCTTTCGAGTGACCCCCGGACTGATGCCCTCAGTAGCTGGCATTATAAATGACACGGTGATGGCCAGGCTGTGGTGATACAGCTCTGCTTCCCCTGACAGATGGGCTGAGGCTGATGAAATGGCTCTGCTTCAGACAGCTCTGTCACTGCTGCTTTCGGGCCAAGCAATGTAGGGGGTGGGGGAGAATGTTAAAAAGCATCTGCTTTCTATGGAAGACTTCGGCTTTTCACTGAAGGAAGCCAAACCCAAGTGTTTTGGCTTGGAAGTGTTTGACGTTGTGCTTCTTGGGAGCTGGAACCCTCCTCTCTTGCTGCCTCACTCCTTCCCTGTGGGCCTTCTCCCCACAAGGACTGTGTTTCCCATGAAGCATCCCTGTGACGGGGAGAGCAAAAGCTGTAACGCATCAGGGGACTTGGATCTACCCGGGTTGTTTGTCATTTTCCTGTTGAAATTTTTCTTTGTGGACACACACACAAAAAAAACCCCTAATGTTTTCTGGAAAGTCTTAGATGAGAGCTGTGCTCCCATTGAGATCTCACAGAGATTTTCCTTTATCTGGCCAGGGAGAGAGGTCTGTGTTATGCTGCATCTTGTTCAGAGGCGCAGGGATTCCGCTATGTTTACATGACATGGAGCTTTCCCACTCCCACCAGCCGCTGAGGTGCCTTTCAGCAGTGAATCCTTTCTCTCCTCTAGGACACCTTTAAAAGCCAGGCACATCTGAAATGTCCCCAGCCTTGTTTTGCAGAAGACTTCAAGGTAGTTTAAAAAAACCATGCTGATCAAACAGGGAAGGTTTCATGATCAACATTTCCTATGTGTTCATTTGCAGCTCATATATTTGCATGAAATCATTACATGTCACTGAAAAGGTAACGTGATCTTGGCACATTTTTACTGGTCAAAGTTGCTATAAAAGGCTAAAATGAAAAGTCTTGTTTGCTTTGGTAAGGGCTTGGCTGTAATGGAAACAACCTTTTATTGGAAGATGTTTTTATTAGTTTTCATTCTTGTGTTTGCACTGAACTGACAAATGGATTTTTTCCCCTCTCTAAATTAGTATTAGACTGGAAGTCGTTGCCTTTGTTATTTGGTTGTAAAAAAACCAAGAGAATGTTTCCTTGCCTTCCTTTCAGCCATTCACTAGCCCCCCTGGAGCAGAAAGAAATAGCATCACTTGTTACCCCAAAAGATACTGCTTAAAAAAAGCCAAGAAGCTTTCAAGCACGCAAGACCTTCTTCAGGTCTGTGATGAAAACAGACCTAGAGTTAATTGCTACTACCCAACCTTAGAGACTAAGCCCCAAGAGGGTTGGGTTAGTTGTTTTTTTTTCCTTTCAAACATAATGTGCTTGAACAACATGTGGGATATAGGCCATGTTGTGTGTGGCTGATGGTTTTTTTTCTGTTTGTTGAAAGTTGCAAACTGGTACAAAACAAGTTTGTTCTTCGTTGCAGCCAATTTCAGCCAGAGCTGAACAGGCTGTTCCCAGAGTCATCAAAACCTATGTAAACATGGCAGATTGACATTTCCGCTAACAGATGGTCCATCGGGGATTGCAGCAGAGCTGCCTGTTTCTTTCCACGTTTTTTGGTATTCACAAGATGCCTGCAAGAAGGTTTTCAAGTTTGCTCTGTGTGTGTGTGTGTGTGTGTGCGTACGATGCTCAGATCTTTCTGATGGCAAATATGCGTGTAAGCATCTATAATAGGACACACATTTGTATGCATATTTGTGTAGGTTCAACGCTGAAATTTCCAGGCAGTATTTGCTTAGGAACGTATGTTCCTTGGAAAAGGCACAGAAGCCATCAGTCAGTGATGTAGCTGCAGAAAAGCCTTTCAGATGGCAGCAAATTGAACACGTTCCTCAAGTACTTGTGTGCAGCGATATTCCTTATTGTGAGCTCTGTGTGATCGCTTGGTTGATTTCTTGCTATTAAAGTGTAGTTTAATGATTGTCCACTTAGAAAGAGAGCAATTAGGAAACGCTCTTGGCTCAGGATATATTGTGGAGGATGTCGGAGAGAGGAACGGCAAAGACACCGCCTCCAGCATCCACTTCTAAATGAGCGAATGCTTGATATCCACGGCGCCGGGTGTGGACACCACTGTTCTGCAGGGTGCTGCCAGGTTAAATGGAGCACTTTACAACTTGCTTTCTCAGGGTTTGATCCCGAGGCAGCAACAAAGCTCCAGTAACTTGGGGTTGGGGCTGCTCTGCCTCCTGCAAGGGGTTGAGCCCCTTTGGTGCTCAAGTCAGGGTGGATGGAGAGTGTTCGGGGATGGTTCAGGCAGCTCTATGGCGCGTACGTGAGCGCTTGAATGTGCTTTCTGCCAGCACCGACAGCACGAGGTAGCATTTGCTTCTTGCTAAATAGCTGACTTAGGAATGCCTGGCTCACATACAACATCTGGTCCTGTATTTCTACCTAATTTCCAGCCAGATGGACTGAGGCACAAGGAGGTCAAATGACTCACGCAAGGTCAGGCTGATGTCAGAGCTCTCCTTGCCATCTCGGCCAGACCCGTGCTACATTGACTGCTGCTGGAATAGATCTGGCCTAAGCTGCAGCCACATGTGCAGAGCAGAAACCCAAGGCTTTCCTGCCCAAGAGTGAGCAGTAGCTTGTTGGTGGGTTTGACTAGATGTGCTGGGTATCTTCACCCCTCACAACCATCCTGCTCGCACCACTGGTGTTCTGTACACACGTGCCCACTCACAGCTGAGCCAGGTCAGGATTTTCTCTTTGCTTCAGCCTTGTGTTGTCCTCTCACGTCAATCCAGGCAACATCTGTGGAAAGAGCCCAGAGATAAGTGGCTCATGCAGTCCTTAAATCCGAGCGCACGCGCCTGCGAGTATATGTATATATACGTACATGAGTCAGTAGCAAGGCTGAGCTCAGGTATATGCAGGACAGCCCAATAAAATCAAATCCTGTAAAGCAAATACTTTTCTGCTTGTGAACTAATAGTCTGAGCTGTTAAATAACTTCAGCTCTTAAAGGTGCACGTTTCCCATACACAGAGGTGTGCATTCAACAGTTTATGGCGAGGGGAAGCTGAGAGAACCCAGAACAAATTGCGTTCAGCCCATATAATTTAATTAGATCTACAAACAGGGTAACACTGGTTGCCCAGGGGATTTAGAGCTGAGCTAAGAATTGCTTGGTGGTCTGTTGCAAAAAAATGATAAATAAAAAAATAAAATAAGGCCCCCAGTTTTGTGCCCCTCTGTTGATGAGGAATGGCAGCGTGTTTAGCCAAGCCCTCGCTTAGCGCAGGAAATCTGTTTGCGAGCAGTTCAGAGTTGTCTTTGGCTCTTTGCGGAGCGCACGTGCCAGTACGCGCAGGTGAGGGTCCTTCTCCGTGCTGCAGAGCATCACTTGTGCCAGAGCAAATGCTGCCACCATCCCAGCTCCAGGTTGTCACCATCCCAGCTCCAGGTTGCCACCGTCCCTGCTCCTTTCCAGCGTTGCAGTATTGCTCATCCTGCTCCGGGCTGTGTGCAGCTTTGCATGGAGATGATTTCAGTGGACCTTTAAATGATGTTCTGTGCCATGACATACCCGTTGGTCTCAAAATTGGAGAACTGGTGGAAAGCCCCTTACAAGAGCAGTTGCAAACTATCTGGCAACTTTTATCTGCGTCAGACCATGGACCGGAGCAACAAAGCCTGTTGTAATGGGGTGACTGTGCCAGTCAGTTGCAGCAAGCATTTCTATTTTGATGCCGTCAGAAGCATTCTCCACATTTACTGTGTCTTCTAATGCCATGCTATTTTCCCAACTCTCATGTTCCTTTTTCAAGCTACTTCTCATTTCAGGTTTATAAGGATAAAAATCTGTATCTGTGATAATTGGATCTTTTCTCCTCCCACTTTTCTTTTGCAGCCTTCATGGAATAAATCAGCCAACCAGCCGTGGACAAACAGCATAGCCAGATACGGGGACGCTATCACAAAAGAGCCTCTCTCTGCTGTGAACGGATCACTGAAGCTCCCTCCCAGCACGGGACAGAAGCTTTTGTTACAAGCCCTGGTTTACGACGCTGTGATGGTGGGTTTATTGACTTGTGTATTCTGATTTGGTTTTCCCATTTATGTTCCTAGTCTCCCTTTCTCCTTTTTGCAGCACAGGAGAAAATGTTTTCTTCTCTAAGCCAGCTGTAGGTGGCTGGTCACGGGCTTTACTTTTTTCCCCTAGGTGTAGGAGTGCATGCCAGGGAGTGATGGGATTTGAGTAAAAGCTGTTTGTTTTTTCCAAGCATCACTCAAAGCTTCAGCTCTCCCCTGATCTTCTGCCTTGACTCCAGCCGGCCCTGGAGGGGCCTGTGCTGTGAGCTTGTTCTGCTAGGGATGGTCAGGTGGGGTCAGGCAGCTGGGTTGTCAGCAGGGTTGGGGCATTCCCAATTCCTGAGGACCCAGAGCCAGCCACCAGCAGGCTGCTATGGGTCTTTGCTGGGGTTGTGAGCCAGCAGCCTGCCCGGTGAGTTAGGAGCTGCAGTGCTCAGCACAGTCGTTAAGATCTACAAGGTGCTCCCTGAAGGAGAGATTGCTTTTTTGCCTGTAAAAGGAGGTTGATTTTAAACTCCTTCTCCAGATAGGGTAGAGCAATTTCCAGTGTACTTGTCTTCTTTATGTGGGTGCATAGACTGGGAGGAGGAAATCCTGTTTCTGATAGTGCTTCACTGGACTAAATGTGCCCTTCTGTGCTTGGGGGAGTTTGTCCAATGCCTGTGCTGCAGTCTCAGCACCGCACACTCACGTTGACTCTGCCAGCAGATTTCTTTGGTTTAAAAAGTTCACCCTCCACAAGCAGCAAATACTTCTAAGCATCCCACCTGTGTTTCCCTCCTAGATAGTAGTGTGAAAATCAGTTATACACAGGATGTAATTAACGCTGGGGCTAGATTTAAGACAATGGTTTACAACCCAATTACAGGGCACCCTTTACAGCACAGCTTACCCATCAGACCTTGTCAACAAAAGGAGAAAAATGTTAAAATATGTAAATGATGCCCAAAGTTGGCTTCAACAGAAAGCACAAATTCCACATGGGATGTCACGTCTGCCATACTTTGAATTGTCTTCTTGCTCCTAAGTCACAGTCAGCCCAGAATCTGAGCTCTGGTTGATGACAGAGCTCTTGGTAAGCTTCCAAAATGTCTGTTAAATTATGAATCTAGCAGAATAACCCCCTCATTAACCAGATTTATGGAGACCTGTAGCCTGAACTCCACTTAAACACCCCAGAGGAGAACTGATTGTTTTCTTTCTGAATTAAAGGGCTTGAATCTGCACCAACTTTTGCAACCAGGGCTCTAACAAACAAACGTTTTGTGGGGTGTAGCCAAAAGTAAACCAGGAGCCCTGGTATCTGTTTGTGGGCCTGTGTCATGAGCGGTTTTGGAAGCCAGTTTCCTAGAGTGCTGCCCACACACCTTCTAGAAATCTGGCCTTTAATACGGAAGCAGACTGGCAAGGTTGGAAAATTGGGGTCTTTGACAGAGGCTTGGAGGATGCCTCCTCTTCAGAGGAGGATGTCTCTGAGTGGTTGCTCCAGCCCGCCAGGAAATCCTGGGTAAATTGCTCCCCTGGGACTTGCTTTCCCCAGTGTAAAATAGGAATAATGAACTCGAGGTGATTTGAGACACTTCTTAAGACTTCAGCTCTGAGAAACATATCAAGATAATGCTTAATAGAGGCATGTGGACATCCCATTGCACTCTGTGGGATTAAAAAGAAATATATTTCAGTGCTTGGTTGGGTCACAGCCTCAATTATCTGAATTTCATTTACTTTACCTTCTTCTTTTTTAACCAAAAAAAAAATCCCCCCCCAAAAAAAAATCCCCCTGTCTGAGAACAGAATGAAGCAATGAAAAACCACCCACCAGCCAACCTCCACAAAGTGGAAGCCGAGGTCATCGTCCATTCTGATTTTTCAGCCTCTGATAGAGACTACAACTCCCAGCTGCACACCCTGGAGAGCGAAGAGACAGACACCGAGGACCAGGAGCCTGAAGAGCTCCCATCCACAGAGCTGGCTCTTCCTGGCTCTCCCAGCAGCCAGCAGGACACTGGCCAAATGCAGGTGGACTGCACGGGCAGTTCTGAGCTTCAGGCCCGGGCCGAGCTGTTACGTACCGACAGAGAGACTAGCCAAACAGGGGCTGTTTGCGTCCGTGGGCTCACCAATGGCTTCCACAGACACGGGGAAAGTCTGGATTCGGTGGAGAGCGGAGATTCGGACTTCATCCAGGAAGGCACAGGGGATGTGCAGCCAGCCAAGTGCCAGTCGCTCTCCCCGGCCCCGGAGGAGTCCTCTCTCTGTAGTAACTCTGGTTTAACCAGTTCATCCTCAGCATCTGAGAACGTGACATGTGTCCACAATCATTAAAGAGTGAACTAATCTCATTTTGATCATGGGAGAGCTAGAAGCACTAGGAAGGGCCTATCTCTGTGAGGTTCTGCATGCCCTCAACTCGCTGAGCCCAGCAGGAGCTAAGAAAGCACAGGCACCATCTCACCAGAGCAGGATTCAGACCTGTCTGCTGTACATATTGCCTTCAAGAAACCAGTAGGTAGATGGGTAAGGGCCCGTCTTCTTCCCACTGAAGCTGATGCATAACTTGGTATCTGTGGGAGCAGAATCAAGCCATCTGACAAGGTCTGACATGAAACCACGGCTACAACAGAGCCTTCTGCATTAGACTGGGGCTGTCACTTCGCTGTAGTCCTCGAGGTGCCTGATAAGACATCTTTCGAACGCTGGGAAGAGGCAGAGTAGACCAAACGATGCTTCTCGGCTGTCTTTTCACCAGGGAGCACCTTGGCTCTACCTACTGCCTCGCAGCGTCGGGGCAGATTTTGTCAGAGGAGTCCCCCGGGGAGTGGAAGTCAACACAAACACATGCAGCGAGCTGTAACCACCAGCCTTTTCTGCCCTCCCGTGGTTAAAAGGATTATAAGGCTCTCTTTGTGCGCTACCGCAGAAACTGTTACGAGCAGGCTGATGTAGTGGCCTTTTATTACACACTCTACGAGTGCCTCTAACAACTTGTACTATATAGAACCTTCTTCAGCGTCTGGGTCATTTCACCAACCTGGACTTTGTTTTCTGTAGGTTCTTGTACCTAATATTTTAGGTACGCATCTGTCCTTTTAATGTACAACATGTATTTTTATTTCCTGGGAACATCTTTATATTATTTAATTTTATAAAGTGGAGTAGCGTGTGGTATAGAGTAGAATTTTTACTACTTCTCTCTTTCTTTATTTTTTCCTCCCTAACAACACAACTACCTCATGTCTGTTGGAGAAAAACAAGCAGTAGCCCTACTCTTTTTTGTTATAGTCCCTTATAGGTTTTAACTTATTCTTATACCACCTTTTTCTAAAGAATATGTTTGCACTGGTTGTTGACTCTTTTTTTTTTTTAACACATAGTTCTGCAGAGCTGATGTCCCTCTTGCTTTGTTTCTAAGGAGCATTTGTAGGACACCTTCCCTACAGCTTGGAGAGGTGGGTCCTGTTTCTCTGTAGAACTGTGTTTTGCAGGAGCTGGCCCAAGGAGGTGGCTTCAGCTGGCGTCATGTGGATCCGTCTTTCCTTAACAAGCTTATCCTAGCGAAGAGAAAAAAAGAACCAACAATTGCAAAAGTAACTTGTGATCTTGGGGATGTCTATTTATTTCTTTTTGTGTTCAAATGGAGACATCTCGGATGATTTTGATTCCCAGAGAGCAGCTGTCAGCCTCCTGTAAAGCAGTGGACTTGCTGAAGCCTTTGGATGAATGCGTGAAATTTTCCAGTCTCATCTGAGCTTCCTGGCCAAAGTGCTTTTGGGTTGGGTTTCTTTTAAAGAGCAGAGCTTAGAATTGAAAATCAAATCTTTGGTCTCATACCGGTCAGTCACGTTTGAAAGTCCTCTAGTGACTCTTCCTTGCTGACACCGCTGATACATGTCTCGGCTGTCTCTCTGCCTTTCTTCTAGCCTATCTCTGCCCTGTTCCAGGCTTGCAGATTTTGACTGAACACTGCAGATGGGACCAGCTCCCCGGGGATAACGGGCATCGGCTATTCTATTCATTGGGTGTTTGGTAAATGAATCTGGAGATTTTAAAGATCTGGTCATTTGTTTAAGAAATCATGGGAAAGATGGCCACCTCCCTCCTTTCTGATGAAATTCCCTCACATTTGTACGGGAAGCTGTGTGCTGACCTCATGAGATCCTGTAAAAGACTGAGTTTTGTGGTGAAAGCTGAACTGAGATAGCACTGCTTGCAGCAAGGAGAACCTTGCTCCAGCAGCACCCTGTCCCCACTTCTGTTGTGAAGAGCCGTGTCACAGGGTACCCTGTGTTTGGAGCTGACCTGGACAACCCTGTCCCCCTCCAATCCTCCATCAAACCCCGTTAGCTCCAGCTCTTCAGTAGTGGAGTATCTCCAAACCTCCATGTACCCTGTTGGGGCGGATATTGGAGCTTCCCCCTCTCCCTGTCCTACAGCATCTCTTCCCACCACAAGGTTCTGGTAAATGGCTGTATTTCCAGTCATTGCACTTGCTCTGTTGCTCCAGCTGCTGCGTGGTATCTTGAGGAGTCTCAGAAATGATGTTCCATGCTCTGAAGCTCCATGACTGTCAAAAACTGTGGCACAGAGACTGGAAATTGTTGCCAGTGGGCAGGGCAGGCAGGAGTTAGAGTGTACAGGCAGAGCAAGAAAGTAGAAAGGCAAGAAACCATAACTGGGCAGAGCAAGTGTGTAAATAACATCCAGAACTCGCTGCCGCGAGACTTTGAAACAGATGTCTTGGCAGGGTTACAGCTAAGGCAGTGAAGTGTTACTGCAGGCAGTGAGGGCAGTTCTCGGTTACGTGGGAGTGGACGTGATCGCAGAGGTAGAAACCCTCCAGCTGGGGAGTATCAGGCATGGGCTGCAGAGGACAACAGGAGCTTTCTGCAGCTGGACCTTAGTTTGCAGTTTCATGGAGGAGTCCTTGTCCTCCTTCAGTGACAGAACAGACCCTGCACCAGCCACGCTGCTTTTGCTGATGTGCAGAAAGGGAGAAGGACCTTCTCCAAAAAGCTTACTCCAGAGGAACCCCTGGTGACTTCCTTTCATCTCCCAAAGTCATCCACCTGCAAGTATGACCTGTGCCCAAGGACCCCTTCTGCTGAGTGTCTCAGCTGCTGGTGGGCAGAACTGGGAGGAGTTTGGTCAGCAGCAGGTATGACCAGGGCAACAGCATTTCTCCTCCCAGCTCCCTGTCATGACACTGTACCTGGGGCAGGTCATGGACCAGCCCTGAGCTTTCCACCCAGGGGCCTGTGGGGATGGAGGCTCGGTCCAGCAGCTGATCTCAGAGCGTGCCAGTTTCTGGGGTGCTCCTTTGTACATGCAGCCTCTGCTTTGTCTGCACGGACTTAAGCAATCATAGAGCCGTGGGGTGAGCATTGCTGATCTGGTAAAAGCTTCCCCTGCCTGTCACCAAAGCCAACTGAGGTCACCACTGACTGGCAGCAGCAAAGCTGAGCTCTGTACTAGCGCACGTCCACACGGAGCGCAGGGCATCCTCATCTTAACTCGGGTGTGCCCCAGGTCCCTCCTGTCCCAACCACGTGTGGGACCTTTCTAATAACCTCAGCTAGAAAGGAACGGAAGAAGACAAATAACACACATTTTCTGTGTAAAGCTAAAACAACCAGTGCTTATTTTTTTTTTTTTTAATCATGAAGTAGCTTTCTTGCAGATTTCTCACAGACACACAAACTGTTGATACCTTTGATTACCCATCATACTTAATATACGTTCCTACGCGTCAAGCTCCTTTCTCCCTTTCCTTCCTTCCAGTAACACTAAAGATTATCGCCGTTCGACTTTTTGCTGGTGTATATTGTTTTACATTGTTAAAATGTCAGGTTTGTCTCGCTGGCATAATTTTGTAGTATTAATGTTACCGTTTGGCTACACAACTGTATATTCCCCGTGCTGCTGTGAGAGTCACAATTCTCATCTTTTATTTCTTTTCATTCCTTGTTACGTGAAACACGCGACTTGGATAAAAATCTCTTTCGACTTTTCATTGATTTGACTTCTTACTTAACAGACAGCAAAGTTCTGGTTTAAATAGTTCAAATGAGGTAACATGACCTAGGTTTTGAGTATTTTTTTCCATTACTAGCTAACAATCCTGAGATCAGCCCATGAAAGAAAACAACCATTTTCATAAAGCACTATGTATGGGTTTGATCTCATTAGAAATAGGTGTTTTGAAGGGATCATGGTGTCTTTTCTAATCAATAACTTTATTAGGAAAGAGGTGTTTAGTCCAGCAGAAATCTACCATCTAAGTTCTGTTGCTGTATTCCCTTGCTTGTATTTTGAAATGAAATTTCCTTTCATTTTCAACACAGTGAATAAGGATGTGTAACCAGAACTCGATCTTGTTCGAAGATTGTGTCTGTGTTTGGTTCCATGCTGTACTTAATTATAACTTTCTTTCTTCAGAGACTGTTCTTACTCCACAAATACTCTTTAGTGTTAAAAGTGTAAGAAGACATTGTCCTTATATTCCTTAACTAATGGGTTATTAATAAAATATTTTGGAAAAAAAAAAAAAAAGAGTGGAATTTGTCTCACGGTTCAGTCTGTTACAGCTCTTGCTCCTCCCAGCTCAAATCCAGCCTCATGCTTATCTGGGTAACTCGATTCTGGGTGGATCTGAGCAAGACCCTGTGGCAGGCAGGCCCAGGGCGGCGCGGTGGAGCACCTTCCACAGCAAGGCTGTACCTCACGGGTGGGAAGCAGGACACAGGATTCGCGCTCATGTCAGTTCAGTAACTGAGCTCCCAAGTGTGGAGGTTGGCAATGTGAGATGATGGTGGGTCCCTGGTTCCTGAGGGATGCTGCTGGGATTTCAGGTGTGGGCAGAGTTTGGGTTTGTTAGGCATTTCTTGAGGCTTGCTCATTTCTCAGGTTTGACAGGATTCCTGTAAGGAAAAGGAAAAATACGTGTCCAGTTTTGTGCTTCAGAGAGTCACAGAGTCGTAGAATCGTTTTGGTTGGAAAAGACCTTCAAGATCATCAAGTCCAACCACTCCTCACGAGACTTGTTCTCTAGACTCTATCTTCACTTCTTTATGGCCCTGTCTCCCTTGCAACCACTGTGTCCGTCTGTCCTCTGTTCATACATGTCATCCCACGGTGTCCCCTCAGCAGAATCCCATGCTGTGACACGAGAGCTGGAAGTAGGATTTGCACTCACCCATCACCCCCTCAAGGTCCTTCCTTGCTCGTTGGGGCGTTACCTGTCGTTAGGAGGAAGACTCATCAGAGTCACACAGCCTGACAGAGTTCCCTGTAACTGCTATCGGAGAACACTGTGCCAAGTGCAGATTTATTACCTCTGTAATGCAGATAAAATGAGATTTTATGGCTCTGTAGCCCTGGCAGCATGAAGTAATAATGGAAACTATCTACTGACGGAGGAAAAGCATCCTAGCGAGGGAGAGAGACGCTTGGGAGGTTAACGGCGTATCCTCAGGCACTGCTAGATAGCCTTTTGCCAGTCTTCCTGGACAAAAGCCACCAGGTGTTCACCCCAGTGTGTCATTTGAGAAGACTCACCATTCCTTTGCTACCTGCTTCTGCTTAAATAAAAAATTCCCAGCAAGATGAAGAAAATTTGGGGTCTAGAGCACAAGTCTTGTGAAGAACTACTGAGGGACCTGGAGTTGTTCAACCTGAAGAAAAGGAGGCGTAGGGGAGACCTTCTGGCTCTCAACAACTCCCTGAATAGAGGTGGGAGCCAGGTGGGGATGGTCCCTTTTCCCAAGGAGCAAGTGACAGGACAAGAGGAAACAGCCTCAAGTTGCACCAGGGGAGGTTGAGGTTGGAGCTGAGGAACAATTTCTTCATGGAAAGGGTTGTCCAGGGCTGTCCCAGGCTGCCCAGGGCACTGGTGGAGTCCCCATGATCCCTGGAGGGGTTTCCAAGCCCCCCGTGGAGCTGTGGTGCTGAGAGCCATGGGTCAGTGATGCCCTGGCAGTGCTGGGGGAATGCTTAGACTGGATGATCTTAAAGGTCTCTTCCAACTAAAACGATGTGATGATTCTATAATAAGAGCAAGGCATTTGTTTGTGCTTCTCTTTCCGGCCTTTCTCACCCCAGCATGCTACACCGCGATGCAGTTGGCAGCAGGCTTGGGTCTCCTGTGGTACCTTGGTAAGTTGCAGGCACCTGGTGCAGCATTGCCTAACTCAGCACTCTAGCAAACACCACAGCACGAGGTGATGCTTTTTGGATGCCAGGGATGCTCCACGAGTGCTCAGCAGACACCCCTGGTGGAAACTGCATCTCATGAGGACTCCTCCAACCTCCTCCCCTCCAGCAAAACAGTGGAGCAGCAGTTACACCAGCACGGTCAGACTGAAACCCTGTGTGTATGTACACGAGTGAGAAGCTCCCAGGCTGTTAGCGGACGGGGAAACCACAATTACACATAGAATAATAAATGGAGTGAATTCAGACAAGTTAATCTCCCACTTCATCCGCTGAAACTACTAATGGTGTCTCAGGGACCTTAGTCTTCAGTTAATTGCTGTAAATCAGGAGCAATATTGGAGGATAACCTTGCAGAGGAGAGGACAGATGGACAGCCAGACCCTGTGCCCCTCTGTGGGAGGGAGAACAGAGGGATGGACCCCACAACTGCTCCGCAGGGAAGGGGTTTGGAGTCTTCAGCTGGGGCTGGGCACAGTCACTTCTCTAACCCTGCCGCTTTTCAAAGGCTCCAGTTTCTGCTCGCAGGGTGATAAGCAAATTCCTGCCTCCAGCACAAAGCAGCTTTTTGAAGCCCTCATGGTTACAGAGGAATACAAAAAACCAGGAGCACTCTGGATTCCTGCTCTCAGCTGACTCCAAGAGCCCCCAACCTGCCTCTTGTTCTAAAAATCTCATGGCTTTACACGTGAGCCCCGTTGTCTGACAGGACCGATTGCACTGGCCATTATTGAATGTGACACCAGCGATGTCGCTGGTGTCATTTGCAAGACGCAGGGCTGAACTTGGTGATGCCCTCAACATGTAGCTACCTCCCCTGGCTCCTGCCACTGCACAAGGGACAAAAGCACCCAAATTTACTGGTTCCCAGGGGACACCAGCCCTGTAAAACACACAACGCTTCATTTCCCTTGGAATTGCTAATTCTCAGAAACCATCCTCGGTGCTGGCGGCATCCCGGGAGCTGCCACCAGCCCACGACGCCTGTGAGGGTCACAGAAATGCTGGTGGGGCCCAGCGGCGGGAGCCAGGGAGACGTCTGGGGAACAGGAGCAGGGCTGGTGCCAAAAGGTCAGGGACAGCGTAGAAATTCAGATGTTACTGAGAGGCTGATGGAGCCAGAGCAAATTCTTCCCCGGCTGAAAGCAGCCTCGTACAGCTCAGCCCTCTGCTAAATGAGGGGAGCGTTAATGTGGAGCAGATGTAGTGACGTCTTCTTTCCTCGTTAGCCAACTCCAGCACGCTCGGGGTGCACTGGCCAGGGGAGCCTCAATTGCTCGCCTTTACAGAGGGTTTTCCACCAGGTTTCTGGGCACAGTTACAGTCTTTAGTAACCTGGTCCATCAAGCTCTGGTTTTATTCTGGGAAAATAAATTAGTTAGGATCCACTTGTATTTCTTTTTAGTTGGTTTTTTCACCCAGCAACCACCACAAAAGACACTCAGCACTCATCATTGCAAAGATGATTTTTGGTGGTGGTGGTGATGTGTTTGTAGAGAACGTGGGCCAAGGGACCAGGCAAGATCATCTGGAAGCAGCAAAACATCACGTGGGTGCTGGGGCTGAGAGCTGTGTAGGGACATGTTGTCCTCGTTTCATGCCAGGAGGATGGACAAATTATCTTGAGGGCTGTGGCAGGACTGAGGAGCAAACTCATCCCTTACTGCATCCTTCCTCATTGGGGTCTCTTCAGTTGTGAGCTGTTTGGTCCAACATTTGTGTGACTGACCCAGGTAAGTCACCTTATGACAGTGGTTAAAGTAAGGAGCTGTGAGGTGGGACAAGCCAAGCTCTTCTTCTTTCCTGTCCCCAGGCTCCCCTCGTGGCCATCACTGCGATTCTGCCACCCTGTTTCAAGTCACCTCCAGGCATTGCCACATACCTCTGTCGGTGGTTTTGTTCTAAAAAACAAAGCCCAAAACTGAAAAACCTGGTGGAACTAGTTGGAAGTTGTGCTGTCTCATCAGTGTTTTCCTTTGTTTTAATACCATGTTTTTGGGTCCCATCCCTAAGGGTAGACAAGTGGCAGCTCCCCAGCCTGAGGCACAGCCACAGAGTCTCAGGGATGGGGTCTGGCCATCACCCGCTGTGGCAGGCCCAGGCACTGCTGTCAAAACCATGTTGATTTGAGCGATGATAGGCAGGAGAGAGGCCCTTGCACAGAAAGCAAGGAGACTTCTTCCTGTATCATCACCACAAGCTCAGAAAGGAACGCCTGGTGCTGACTGCCATTCCCTGGGCATGGCGGGGCCAGCTAGGACCAGGGGGTCCAGGCTGCACCCCTGCAGGGATCTTCTGCTCTTGAGGGTCTGGGGTCTGCATCACTCTCTGAGGCTGGGCCTGAGGGGGACCATGACCCGGCATGGGTGAGGGGAGACCTGTGAGGGATGATGCAGCAAGGCAAGACCTGTGAGGGGGCTCTGGTCAGGGGAGACCCATGAGTTGGCATCAGTGGGATAGCCCCAAAGAGGAGACACCTGTGAGGGGACTCTGGTGAGAGGGTTCCGTTGAGGGGATACCTGTGATGGGAGACCCATGAGGCAGCCTCGGTGAGGGGAGCCCCCTGAGGGAAGCTGCGTGAAATGGAACCAGTGATGGGAGACCTGTGAGGTTCTGGTGAGAGGGCTCCGGTGAGTGGAACTGGTGACTGGAGACCTGTGAGGGTTTGATGAGAGGGGTCCGGTGAGGGGAGACTTGTGATGGGAGCCCCATGAGGCAGTAAGAGGAGCCCCCTGAAATGGAATCGGTGACGGGAGACCTGTGGGGTCTGATGGAGAGGGCGCCGGTGAGGGGAGCCCGTGAGGGGGCTCTGGTGACCAGGCTTCGGTGAGGGGAGTCCCGGCGAGGATCCGCAGCCCAGTCCCCGCAGTTCCCAGGCGAGGCGGGAGCTGAGGGGCCCCTCGGCCCTGGGACCGCCCCCCCTCCCGCCGCTGCCCCCCCTCGGCCCCTCAGCCCGGCCGGACCCGCTGCGCCGCTGCCGGCGGATGCGCAAGATGGCGCAAGGCGCTGCCCGCCCGCCCCCGCCCGCCGGCGGCCCCGCTCCCTCAGCGCCGTCCCCCCGCCCGCCCGGTGCGGCGGCGTGTTCGCGCGGAGGGGAGCAGCGCTGAAATCCGCTTGTTTGCTTTTTTCTTTTCTTTTCTTTTTCTTTCTTTTTTTTTTTTTTTTACCCTCTCTTCTTCTTCCCCCCACCCTCCTTCTTCTCCTCTCCACCTCCCGCTTCCTCAGCTGTGGGGGGTGGTTCTCGCTTCGCTTCCCTTCTTCCTTCCCTCCTGCCCGGGCTGCTCCCTCCCCGTGGGGCGCAGGGAGGCGAGCCCGCCCGCCCGGGATGCCATGGCTCCGCCGGGCTCCGCGCTGCCCGCCTGCTTGCTGGGGCTGCTGCTGCTCGGCTGCCGCGGAGGTAAGAGGCGGGCTTGCCTTGGGGAGCGGCCGGGGGGGAACGGGACCTGCCGCCGCCACCGCGCCCGGCACCGGCGCTGCTCCTCCACCGCCGCCGCCCTCTCCCCTCGGTCGGTCGGTCCGTAGCTCCATCGGTCGGTCCCATCCGCGGTCCCTCCCGCACTTGGCGCCCCCTCATCACCTGGTCTCCGGTTCTCCGCGTCCCTCCCCAGCCCCGCAGTGGGTCCCGGTCCCCCTTTGCTCGTCCCCAGCTGGTCCCAACCCTGCACGCCTCCCCGGTGACTCCCAGCGCAGCCCGTCCCCGTGGCCTCGGGGTTCCGAGGGGAGGCTGGAGCGACCGAGCGACATGCTCGGTGTGTTGTCCGCCTGTGCTGCGTGGGGGTGTGCGGCCACGGCTGTGCGTGTCACCCGGCTGTGTGTGTCACCCGCCCTGTCAGCGGCGGGAACGGGGGGCTCATCCCCTCGGGAGGGGCACGGTAGGGTCGTGGCTTTCGGCGGTAGACTTTTCCATCAGCCCGTTCAACACCATAATCTGCAGATAGCCCCAAGTGATCCTCCCGAGCTGTGTTTTCAGTTGGAAACCCCGTTTGCGCAGAGGGTTCCGCGGAGGGAACCGTGGTGTTTGTGGGACCCTCGCCCCCATGGCCAGGGATGGGGTGGCTGTCGTGGCACTGGCGCGGTTGAGCATCCGCGCTCGGGGACTGGACTTGAAACCGTTGACAGTGATGAGAGCGGGAGACGGCGCCCGAGCAAACGAGTGGTGTTTGTTGGTGAAGGCGGTAGCTGGAAAAGAGATGTTGGTCTGTAAGTTGCAGGGATGACGGCGAGCTACTTTAAACCTACAAGTATTGTGCTCTCCTGTAATGCCTGGCTTGGTTCACGCAGCCACGACCGGTAACACCACCCACCGGACCGGGGTCGAACTACAAAAACATCAAAGGGATTTTTCCCTGGACCTACTGTGCACATGCCCTGCTGAGAAACTGCAATATTTTCCTTGTACTGGTGATGCTGTTTAAGCATGAGGCTAATCTGAGAAGGCAGCGAAGATGCTGTTCTGCAGCAAAATACCCATGTGCCTCCTGCCCCACTCTTCTTTAGCAGCCTTAAAGAAAAGCAGGAATTGTTTAAAAAAGATGCAAGCAGCCCAGCATGGTCAGAGGGAGAAAAGCAGGTGTTAGATTAATCAGAGATTAGCTGCTGGTGTGTTTACAAAACCAGGTTGTGGGCTCTTCCCATAATAACTCTCACCACGTGGTTCGTAGCAGACTCAGCGTAACTCGCAGAAAATAGAACTTAGCTGTGAAGTGGATGTAACAAAGCAGGTTTCCTTACTCTATTGGGATTCCTGGGTACTCAGCAGTGCAATAAGGCTGGTTAAAAAACAGTACTTATTTTGCTGGGGAGGAAAGGAAAAGAAGGGTATTTTGGAAAGCAAAACTTGAGTTGAGTTTGTGCCTCGCCGGTCGCCCGCTGCTGTCCAAATTGCCCTGTGTGTTTGTTTATGCTGCCACTTGGCAGGTCAGTGGCTGCTGACTTCGGGGTGTGTTTTGCTGGTCCTGCTAAAGGGTGCTTGGCTGCACTTGGAAAGTTTTTCTCTTCTGAGATTTTTGGTTCTTTCCCCTCTCTCGGTGGGTTTCTATGCTCTAGATGTGGTTAATAGCGTGGTAACGTGTTTCTGCACTCCACTGCATTTAATAAACCCTCCCGCATCGGTGTCAATCAGTGCCGGAGCAGAAAGCCTGGCCGTGGGGATGGATGCTGCATGGGATGGGATGCTCCACTCCCACCCCTGCTGTTTGCAAACTCCTCAAAATGCTGGCCTGGCGACTGTGAACTGGGAGCTGCTGGTCAGCGCGCTGGAGTGGGCTCAGTAGCGAGACAATATTTTCTTTCTCTCTCTCTTTTTTTTTTTTTCCTTTTTTTTTTTTTTTTTTTAATTTCCTGGAGCTCTTTGTTCTGGGTGGTGGACAGCTTTTGTCTCTGATTGCTGAGCCCGGCATTCAAAGGCAGGCATAGGATACGAGAGGCTCCCCGGCTCTGCTCAGTAACAGCCTTGGAATTAAACATCGTCATTTATATTTAAGTAGGCTTAACTTCTAAATTATTGAAGCTATAAGCTTTCACTAATTCCTACTCTGTGTGGCTTTGTTGGGTTGTGTTTTTTTAGATGAAAAAAAAAAAAAAAGGATTGCTTTCTCCTAAATTAGTGTAATACCCCGTCTTTTTTCTTAATATACATAGAGAGTATCAGGTATCATTTCCCCAGCAACACTCGAGAGACGTTGTATGAAATTCAAGCCCTGCATTTGGGCTTCATCTCTCTCCTGGGGTGGGGGGGGGGAGGCAGGGATTTCAACAGGAGAATCTCAGGATGTTGTTTTCCTGCATGGTGGACGCAGCAGGCAGCCCGTGAAATAGGGTGGTGGTCTCCCAACTGGATACCTGGGCACCACGTTTGGGAGCGGTGCTGGGTGCGCAGCTCACGCCGGGGGGGGTGGGTGTGCAGCCACCTGAGGCAGTGGCACGCGAACGTCTGCTGGGGCCACCACGGTGCCGAAATGGAACTTCTCGTGGGAAGTAATTGAAAGCCAGACGAGAGAGAGGGGAATAGGGTGGGTTGAATCCCTCCTGATCTGTCACCTCCTGCTCAGGGAGTTAGAAATCCTAAACTAGTCTAATTGTGCCTCTTATTACCTATTGGGCTCTGGACCTTGCACAGACCAAGCTCCTGCACTTGCTTGGGAGCTGGTCCCGGGGAGAGGAGCTGGGCACAGGGTTCCAGATCCAACATTACAGCCCAGTTCCTTGTTCCTCTTCTTCCTGCTCAATCCCAGTTTTGGTCCATGTACCCTGGTGCAACCAGCCCAGCGTGGGTCAGCGTGGAGCAGCTCAAGAGCAGTACTACCCAGGGGAGAGCTGCAAAACTGCTCTCGTTTTATGTGTGCAAATGAGGAAGCCTCTTTCCATCTTTTCTATCTGCCTGAACTTTTCTTTCTCTGATTTCCTTGTTTCTGGAGAGTCCTGTGTCCCAGCATGTGAAGTGCCTGGTTTTCTCCACAAAGCAGCAAGCGTTGGAGCAAACCATGCACTTTGCCTTTGCAGCCTGCAACATATCTGGACAGAAGATGCTTTTTTTTTTTTTTTTTTCCTGTGCCCCCTTCCCCCTCCCCTTAATATTTCATGCTTTGCTCTCCTGAGCTTCTGACCCCAGATATTGTCCTTTTATTTGATCTAACCAAACAACGCAGGAGCTCCCCTCTGCAGATTAAGAATTCCCCTTTAAATCAACAGAATAAAGTTGGTCAGGAACAGGAATAGTCCATTCAAAATTACTTTGAAATCACAAACTTATTTGAACTTTACTGGAGCTTTTAGTTTTACAGAGTTTAGAAACTAATAAATTATGTAGCAGAGCTCATGAAAATCTACTCGAGTCCGTTTATCCAAAAGAATATGTAACATTTTGGGTTTGCAAGAAAATAAAAATAATTGTTTACACATGTTCAGGAGTCATTGGCGAGCATATAAAACTGATGGTTAAGGAGGAGAACATGTCAATAATTGCACTTTAAGAGAAATGAGAGGCAAATAGGCGACCGCACTGCGAAAAGCACCCAGCGCGCTGATCCGGCCTTGCTTATTATATCGAATGTCGCTGTTGTATCGCACCCTTCACTCGAGAGCAGACCAGTCATTTAACGACCCAGACCTGCTCCTGAATTGGTAATTTAAAACCAGAGTTTCAGAGCGGAGTCAAGGATTTGCTGCCTGTTTTGTTGTTTGATTTTCTTTTTGTTGTTGTTGTTGTTGTTCTTGCGCTGTGATGGTGTTGATGAAGCTAACGGCAAGTCAGGAGGATGAGGGTTGTGGCGGGTGGTTCTGCTGAGTTGTGAAGGTGCTTTTGCAAAAGGAGCTTCACCGCTGAGAGTACGTGGAAAGGGAGAGAGGTGCTGGTATTCCACTGAACGCTCTGGTTTTGGGATAAGCAGGGATCGGTGCGGTGCTCGGCTCCTTGAGTGGAGTGAGGCGATGCTTTGCTTCATCCTGGATGTCAGGGTGGGTGGTGAGAAGTTGGAGGGGATGGCAGGGAGGAGAGAGTGCTGGGTTTACTTTGAATCCCCTGGATGTGATTAAGAGTTTCAAAGGTTTTCATTTGCCCGGAAACTTCTCTTCCTCCAGAAGAACCTTTCCTTTCCTTTCCTTTCCTTGCACACCATCCAGTCTCGCCTGCCAGTACTCCCAGCTGAATTCCAAGGGCTGGGCGACAGGGCTCTGCTGGCTGCTGGTTTTGGCACCATGATACCAGGGTGACCGTGGCTCTCAGCAGCCTTGTGCCATCGTGCTCCTCCCAGCCACTGTCTCTCTGATCCATGGGCATCATTACCCACCACATGGCCGGTCTGTTCCCTGCTGGGTCTAGGCAAGGGACCGGCCGTGGGGATAGCCACCTCCCTGATGTTTTTTTTCAGGGTTGGGGCTGAAACCAGCAGCCATGGCTATTCCCCTGCTCTGCATGAGCAGCCTTGGGGGCTGAATCCTGGAGGCATCCTGGCTCTGGGCATGGCATTTCCCATCTTGGCCACTGCTTTTGTCGTCCTGTTGCACACGGTTGTTTCCTGCTCCGTGTTTGTATCACTGATGCCCTCTGCAGTAGGACTGCGAGCTGGTCAGAGCTGAGGAACACGTGGGGAATGCAAATAACAACACATCCTACGCTTGCTCGGCTTGCTGCCCAACTCTCTGGATGCCTCGCTGTGGATGGAGCTACTGTGGGCAATTAACTCCAAAAAGGTCTTTACCCTTTCCAGCTATACCAACAGGTTTCACTCTGCTTTCTTCAGACATTGGGGAGCCCACGAGGACATGGAGCTCGTCCTGGAAAGGGTCCTTTGTGCTGTGAACGCTTCCAGCTTCCATGCAGCATTTAACAAGCGACCTCCTGGGATTTGCCCAGTCTGGTCTCAAACATCTGAAAATTATTTGGGGCCACTTCTCTGCCTTTTTGGGCTGTGTTTGCCTTCCTCATCTAAAATCTGTCCCTGCCGAGGGCAGCGATGCTGGGCATGTCTCTGGGCTTTGCATCAGGTGGCTGAGAGGCTGTGTTATCCTCAACAGAGACCTCTTGCCATTGCTTAATGAGTGGATGTGGTTTGTGCTCCCTGATGGAAAAATCACTTTATATAACCTCCTGTCCGAAAGGAAAGGGAATAAAAAATTCCTGAGCTAGGTGAACTTTACTGCCAGCAAGATGTTTGGCTTGTTACAGCCTATTCTCTTCTTCTTTAAATGTAATTTTTTCTGGATGTCCTCAAGAGCCACTTTGCACTTTGCTGCTTTCCTCCTTAGGATCTGGGTCTGCCTCAAGGAGATTTAAGGGGGCACCAGTTGGATTTTTTTAGGCTGCCAATTCCATCAGTCAGAAACCTGTTACAAGCTGCTGGAGAACATCTTTCAGGTCCATGTATCTCCTCCTTCCGTATCCTCCTATTTGCAGAAGGATTGGAAAAAAAAATAAAGAAAACCAAAACCCAACCCAAACACCACTGAATAAACAGGAGCTGTTTCTAATAGGGCTGTCCCAACCTGCACCCAAGTTTTGGGTTCTAATACTCACCCACACCTCGCTATAAAAACCCCCAGTCCTGGCCTTGCGGGAGTCCAGGGGCACCTTCTTTACTGAAGCAGGACCAGAGTGGCTCTTTTTAGTGGTGTTCAGGCTCACTGGTGGCTCACTACTTATTTATGCTGTGTTATGCTGGGAAGAAACATGGTAAATTAGGAGAGGGCAAATTTCTGCTTATAGAAAGGCAGTTTGCAAGTGAATGTTGTGCTGTTGGTGTGAGGAGAGAGGAGCTGGGGCTGCCTTGGTCTCCCCGCCGGTGCTTCTGATGCTGCTCCGCAATATCTCGCCTTGCCACAAGTTCAGAGCCAGCCCTTGGCAGGTCATTTCATCTCTCGGTGATTAATGTTCCCTGTCTAGAAGGGGAGTAATAATATGGGCTTCATCTGTCGGGACCGTGTGCTCCTGGGGCAGGGATGACCCTGCTGGCTGTGGGTCTGGACAGGGTCCAGGAGGATGAGCTGTGATGGGACTGAGGTCCTTTGCGGTGGATGTCACCGCTAATTAAAGCGGTGAGATTAGCTGCTGTATTTTTCAGAAGCACAGGAGGGAAAGCCAAAATCGTGTTTCCCAAAAGGAAAAGGACAATGCTGGGGTACGAGCAAGTTCTTTTGAGGCTTTGAACATGAATCACAGTGTCAAGTAAAAAATAATTAAACTTTTTTTTTTTTTTTTTTAAATGTACTTCAAAGTGTCTTTTAAGCTTCCCATTAATTCGAAGTTCTTTCTCTCAGCACTAAATAAATCTCTTGGCTCAAAAGCACAAGTGCTAATTGGTTTCTCTGAGCATGCCTGTCTGCTTGATCAATAGGGGAAGGAGTTTTTGTTAAATATTTGCACATATAGTCACATTTTGTATTGCTCAGGGAGATGGTAAATGTTTCTCAAAAGGAGACTTGTCGAATGAGGATTCCAATAATTTTCTTGTGGCCTTTATGTCAGAGCTAATAACGCTTCCTCCCTCCATCCTTTTTGCAGAAAGCAAAGCAATTTTCCCTGGCGCGCTCCCCAGCGCAGCCTGCCGGCGTTGAGACCAGCCCATGTAACACCCCTGCCTCTAACTACAGACTCAAGCTGCCCTGAGCAGAGTTTTACAGTCTCTGCCTCGAGCCGTTTTGAGAGGTACCCAGGTCCTTGCGTGGGATGAGCTGGGTTTGGATCCACAGCCAGCTGTTGGAGAGGGATGGGGCTTTGACTCCCCGAGCGAATGCGCACGGCCTCGGTGATTTCCTCTCTGTCTCTCTCAATTCATCACATTTTTACTGTTTCCATGTGCCTTTGGAGCGTCGTTTGCTTACCAGCTTTGCAGCATCGTTTCTGTGCCTTGCTGCTAATGACAATCAGTTCTTTATGCTAACAGAGCTGGCTGCCCTTCTTCCCCCTTTACCTCCTTCCTTTGTTTTTGCTCTCCCTCTGGCCCATCTGAGCTGACTTCTGGAGCTAACACCAGGAGCCTTCTTGTCCTGCCATGGAGATTCCTCTCAGAGCATCCCTGTCCCTTTGTCTCTCATCCTGAGCATCCAAGGGAGCCAGTTCAGAGTCTGCTTTTGAGACCTGGAGCCTCACAGTGCCAGTCTTGGAAGGCCAAATCCCAACATCCCTGTTTGAAGCCCGATCATTGAAAACCACTTTTAATGCAAATAATCCCATGGCTACAGCCAAATGGACGGAGAGGGCTGTTCAGGAGGGGATGGAGAAGGTGAAAAGTGCCTAATTTCTACTGTGCCTTGCACACAGTTCTCTCCAGAGCAGCTGTGAATCAACCATGTGGATCTTAGGTTGGGTCATTTGTGGACCAGTTTCTCATACCTCTTCTTGATGGTGCACAGCATCCCAGGGTCTCATTCTTTTTGGAGAAAACCCTGAGGAACCTGTTACCTTGTAGAAGTGCAGCATGGAGAGAGGTGTCTTTCTCACCAAGTGCGCTCTGTGCCCTCAAAGTAAACCATGAGGCTGAGTGCCATAGGGAACAGAGCTGGCTTGAAGGTGACCTTTGGCTGGAGAAGAGCCCATGGCTGCTTCTTCAGAGCTTTCTGCATGCCGGGGACCTTCTGGGCTCCAGAAACAGGCCCAGGTCGGCTTGCCAGCTTGGTTCTTTCTGACTGGGCCACCAATGACTTACTTATTTGTGAGGCTCAGACGCAGACCTCGTGAAAGACAGGCAGTGTGGGATACCAAGGCCCTTGAGGACCAAAACTCAAGTTTTTTAAGGCATTTTCAGATCTCTCTCTAACAATTCAGATAGGCAGCTTTTGGATGTCAGATGTGCCCATGGTGCCAGGGAAAGACCCAGGGACTTTTGAAGAGCAGCAGGTGCCCCTCTGCATATTTCAGCATCTAAGTGTCTCAGCAGAAGAGAGACTTTTGGCTGAGTTTTCATGGAAAGCCCATGCTGGGGTGAAAATTAGAGCTTGGCTTCTCCCCAGTCCTCACATTGGGTTCTTGCTTCTCCCCATGCATCTGGTTAGTTGGTCACCTGGCTCTAAAGCCACCAGCAAAGTGTCAGTGGAATTTCTTCAAGGTCAGAAAAGCATCCCATGAGAAAAGTACCCACTGAGGAGGACTTTGGGTGCTTCTAGACACTGTGAAGTATCCACAGGTTGCAAACCAGTTACACACTGTCCATTGCACAGTGTCACACCTTGAGGCCCAGTCTTGCTTCCAACTACAGCCTAAGGAGCCCGCAGGACCAACCAGTGCCCATCCCCACCCTGACATTTGTTTGAGGGCGCTGGTCCTCATTAGGAGTGTCTTCATTTCTGCTCGTGCAGCCTGAAGTTCGGATGCAGACCAAATGTTTATGGAGGTAAACATGATTATCTCCAATCACAGGCCTTAATGATGGTTGGTGTAACGACAGCTATTGCGGGAAGGGTGTGTAATTATGTTGATTCTTCCTTTTATTGCACATATAATAATAAGCTGCTTTATCCAAGAGTACACTGGAGCTGGGGGAAGGTGGAGCATTTATTTCATTAGAGATGTTTTTTTTTCTGATTGCCTGTTCTGAAATCCTGTTCTGAAATCCTGTTCAATCTTTCCGAGTCAGAAGTTCCCCCTTGGTTCAGTGTCAGGACATGAGGGTCCTCCTCTTACCTAACTCCCACGCAGGGAATGGGGCCCCAGCGTAGTAGGTGCTGTTGAGACTCTGGCCACTTTGCAGAAAAATGCAGAGCATTCATCTAATTCCTTAATTTTCACCAAAAAAAAAGTAATTGATGGGTTTGTGCTGGCTGTGGTCTAACTTGCTGAGAGGAGCCCAGGGCTATCTCATAAAAAAAGAAGTCCCAGCGAGCGATAGATCACTGAGATGGCTGGAGCTAGCCTGACATTTTCAGACTTAATGGGTTAATAAAGTGTGTGTTTTAGGTGTCTGTCACCACGGAGAGTTTGTCCGTTCCCAGCACACACTCATACCTTGACAGCAGTACCTTTGACCTGCCGTGCGCTGCTCCTGTCGCCTTTGTCTGCTCCGTCCATCTGCCTCGGCTCAGGTTGCACTCAATGTTTATCCCCCGTAATCCAATTTAAGTTGCCGTAGAAAGCAAGGGGGATTTACAGAAAGAAAGAAAGAAAGAAAAAAAAAAATCTCACTGGGTTTGCAGAGCAGAAAAGACAGGCTTTCTTTTTTCCCCCCTTTCTTTAGGATAGCTGCCTCTTCTCATCTATTTTCTTTTCACCATGCATTGACGTGTGGTTGGAACCACACTGGTTTTGAGCCTAGTGCAGTGGGATCCTGTCCTCACTGGGGTCTGTATTAGGGACAGGCGTTACAAAGGCTGTGCTGCGGCTGCTGTTTGCCAAGAGGAGCTGCCCATGTGCATCCCAATTCTGCCAGCAGCTGTGGAGTCAGTCGCCTTGAGCCCATGAGAGAGGGGAGAAGCTGTAGCACAGGTTTGAGCAGCTGGAGACCTCCACTCATAGAGGGGCAGTTGCACAAGAGAACTCTTTAGAAAGGCTTTCCCCATATTGGG
The DNA here is from genome assembly GCA_024611175.1 of Megaceryle torquata. Taxonomy (NCBI): domain Eukaryota; kingdom Metazoa; phylum Chordata; class Aves; order Coraciiformes; family Cerylidae; genus Megaceryle; species Megaceryle torquata. Next base: position 30,249 of record JANIJG010025661.1, read on the forward strand.
ATGGTAGTTTTCTTACTCCGCTGGAATTCCTTCTCCATTTCTCTTCTTTAAAAACCCAATTCACAGAATCAATTCATCTCCATCCCTGCATTTACACCCTTCAGATATTTACATGACTCCTGTTTCTTGGTGGTTTTTTTGTCTTTCATGTCAGCATGTGTTTTGGGATAATATTTAAACAATAGCTCAACTACAGTCATCTTCTGTAGCCTCTAATGGTGACTGTGTGCCAAATTATACCCTAAAAAGGTGTGCTGGACCAAGGGAAGCACAACATACCGAAGGCGCAGTGTTTAAATGTTCTATTGGCCAAAGAAGTAAATTAGGATGTATCTGTATGATGGGAAGCAAGGGTTTGCCTATTGTTGGCATGAATTCTGCAGTAACTTATCTCTTGTGGACATCGTTTAGTGTAATTGCTTTGCAAGAAACCTTTTGTGTCACTGAGTCGGAGCATCGTGCATTTGTATTTCAGTGCTTAAGTTGCCCTTCGTTCAGGGCTGAACAGCACCATCCTTTGCCTGTTGCAGCGTGAGAGGGACCAGAGAGACAGAAGGGCACGGCATTAGGTGAGAGAGGCAAACAGCCTCCCGCTCTGCCAAGCTGGAGAAGTGTCGTGGAGATGCTGGTGACAATATGGTCCAAATCAGGAGCTGCCGATTGCCGTCTTCACCTGCTCTGGCTGTGCTGCAAAGGGGTCCGGGGCACGGTGCAGCCCCCTTCCCCGCCTGGCTATGTGGGGGAGAGGAGCACATTTACTGCTGTAAACTCCTGCTCCTGGGGTGAAAGAGGGAGATCTGCAGGGGGGTGTGAAGAGAAAGCTCTGGGGACACCTTATTGCAGCTTTCCAGTACTTCAAGGGACCTGTCAGAAAGATGGGGACAGACTTTTTGGCAGGGTGTGTTGGGACAGGACAAGGGGTGATGGCTCTAAACTGAAAGAGGGGGGATTCAGACTGGATATGAGGAAGAATTTTTTTACACTGACGGTGGTGAAACACTCAACCCAGGTTGCCCAGAGAGGTGATTGATGCCCCATCCCTGGTTTATTCCAGGTGAGGCTGGCCGGGGCTCTGAGCACCCTGCTCTAGTTGCAGATGTCCCTGCTCCCTTCAGGGGGGTTGGACTGCATGAGCTCGAAATGTCCTTTCCAACCCAAACCACTGTGTCATTCTATGAAGTGGAGCTGGGGTTTGGCAAGCCCCTAGAGGGGTGTGCCTGCCTGTCCCCATCATCAGAGTCTCCAAAGGCGGCCTCGAAGGTCTGTGCTTGTGTTTGTGCCTTTGGAAACTGCATCCTGAGATGTTGATAGCCAAAGCCTTGTGAGGCAAAGCTCATGCCCAAGGATTTTGTGTTTCTCTGAAACGCTTGCACCTTGTAGTCCCCTCTATCTCAAATGGCTTCATCATCCCATTAGCCACTGTAGCAGTTGGCTCTTGCTGCTTCTTGTGGACACAACTGCTGACTCTCTCCCTCTGTCTTCACGTTAGATTTTGGCCGTTCCTCCGAGCTGGCGTTCGTGGTGGAGCCTAGCGATGACATAGCCGTGCAGGAGCAACCCTTGATCCTCTACTGCCAGGTGGAGGGCATCCAGCCCATCACCATCACGTGGCGGAAGAACGGCGTGACGATCGTGGACAGCGAGAATGCCTTTATGTTGGCCAACGGGTCGCTCTACGTCTCCCGCTTCCAGAGGGTCCGGGGAGATGGGTCCTCGGACGAAGGCGAGTACGATTGCATGGCTCAAAACCACTACGGGCTGGTGGTGAGCCGGAAGGCGAAGATTCAGGCGGCGAGTAAGTACCGGGCATCGTCCCACCTGCACCTTGTGGGGCCGTCCTATGAGGGGTGCTGGTTTTGCTGGGAAGCAGGAGGGCAGTGTGGTGTGTGCTGGGTGTTCAGGGAGGGAGGATTAAAGAGGGGGAAGAGAAAAAAAGAACCTGGAGCTGGTATGGGGTTCTGTCTGGCATCTGATCTGTGTAGCTGTCCAGAGTTAAGCAGCCTTCTCAGGGAGAAAACTAAAAGCCACTTTCTAACAATAAATTCCCTGTCTCAGAGGGGTAAGTTATATTAAAGTCACGCGGTGAACTAGTCTGTGGTTCGTGTATCTCCTGCGGTGGGTTTGGAAGCCCCTTTGCTGCGCAGCACGGCTGGGCTGTGCTTGGCAGGCAGCGCTTTCCAAACCAAAGGCAAAGATCTTCTGAAGGTCATGGCTTCTTTCGTTTTGTTATTTAAGGCAGGCAGTGTGGAGGCAGCAAGGTCTTATTTACTACCCGGTGTGGCAGTGCCTATGGGGGCAAGGCTGACAACACCAGCCAGATTATCTGGTGGGGGAGCCCAGAGGAGGAGAGAGATGAAAATGTCAGCAAAGGAATGAAATTTAAAGGTGGGGGAGGAAGAATTACAGGGCAGGCTGTGACTCCAGCTCTGCATGGTACCCAGCTTAGCTTGTTGTATCACCGTGGCCAGAGCAGTTGGTTCTGTTGGGCTGCTGGGTTCCTCCTTGCCCACTCTGGTTGCTGGTTTGTGTTTGTCCCAGGACTGATGGCAGAGCTGAGGTGTTGTGGTGGCTTCTGCCCCTGTTGTGTTGGTGACCAGCTTTGCCTATATGCAGCCCCTAATCCTTTTTGCATTCAACCAGAAGTCGCTGCTGGGTGTAATTTATATCTGGGTGTGAGGACAGGTGTTCAGTACAGCTCCAGGAACCCGGGCGAATGCTGGTTTGTTAAATAACTTCTACTGAAGGGTTCCCCAGTTTTTCTGGGAGATGGCTGTCACTTTTCTTTCTTTGTGAGCCACTTAATACCGCTCCTGGTGCGTTTGCAAATTGCACCATGATTTTTTTTTTCTTTGGTGCAAAGCACGAACACTCTTGGGCTGAAGTTCCCTGGCTGAACTCCCCAAAGTGGGGGGCCTTTGGGAGCGCTGCTGTCCGCTCCCCGCAGCGCCAGGGCCGGCTGGCAGCCCACCAAGGGAACACTCCAGCCCTTGTGTATAACAATTCCCGAGTGCATGAAGTGGCCATCTGCAAACCTTGCTTTTCAGTAGTGTAAGAAGTGACATTGTCCAGGAGCCAAGGGCTTTGGGTCCGTGCCAGATTAGCAGCTGGATCTCAAACTTGTCAGTCCTGTGGTGTTAAACCTTGGAGCACTTTTGGTGAACGGCTCTGGCATTTATGAGCTGGGAGCTGGCTGACGCACGAGCACAATGTCAAACTTCTCAGACCTGTAAACAGGAGATGTGAGAGATGGAGGAATTACCTTTGGGATAGTGGATTGTCAATAAACACTGTTATCTTGGCTCCTGCATCAATATGGATGTGATGTGCTGCGTGTCCCTGAATAGCATTTCCTTTTGTAGCCGTAGTTTCACGTGAATCAAAATAAAAAAGGGATCGCCATGACAAAGCTCTGGACTCTTCTGACGTCAGGCTTCATTTCTTGCCAGCCTTGAGAAGGCGTCTTGGTGAAGCCTCAGCCAGCACCTGCCCTCAATGCCAAAGGTGCCTGCGGAAAATGGGAATAAAATGGGATGTTGTGGGCAAATGTAACCTGCTGCTCAGGTGTGAACTGCAGGAGCACACACTTGCACTTAGGGCTTGGCTTAAACATAGATGAAATCTCCGAAGAAGGAATCACAGTTGAACCTTCCTGCCTCCCTGTCTCAGGGTGTTTACACACAAGTGTTAGTGATTTTCCTTGCCCTAAAGAGTCCTCATAAGCAAGTCAAGCCAAGGAGGAGGGTAATCTTCCCGATGATAGAGATAACAGGACCATTGCATCGAAGAAATGGGTGCTGGTTGCCTGGGAGGAGAAAAAAAACCCCAACAAGCACTAAGCAGACCTTTGCGAAGCAGAGTAAATACTGCCGGTGGGTAAAACCTCATCCCAACGCTGATCTCTTCTTCCCTCTGAGCCTGACATCTGAACACAAAAGCAAAGGAGAAATAAAAACCTTTCACAAACAAAAAAATCTTGAAAGTTGATCAAGGCCGTGCTACTGAGGAATAAAAGGGATCTGACAGACCGGAGCCCCTCGAGAGCTCCGCTGCACTTTTCGCTGTCTTCAAAGGCAGGCTGTTAGTCTCATATCACCGTTACAGACCCTGGCTTTGTACTATTGCTTGGAATATAATCTCCTTGGCTCAGAGGAATGTACATATTTGCATTCAGGAAATGTGGGCTGGATATCGTATTTTTATGTTTCAAATTTACTTCAACACTTGGCATTGAGTAAAATTTAACTGGAAGAATATGCTGCTCTCAGCCGCTGCGCGTGCGGCCCCGATGGCCTCGAGGTGCGTGCGGTTTCCCCATGGAACAGGCACTTTTTAAAACCTTCCTCCTAAAAATTGACTCATTAAATTTCACTAAAATTCAGGGGAATTTCTTTATGCCGGCATTAGTAACCAAAGATACTTGTCGGAGGGAAGCAGGCCTTGGCTGGTTTGTGGATTGGCAGGTCAGGTGCTAAACACAGGGGTGCTACTTTTGTAGAGTAACCTTCTTTTGAACGAGTACAAGTGTGTGAGAAGCCTACGCGTGACTGAGCTGAGCGGAGGCTCTCGGCACTTCCACCCTCTGCCGGCTGGAATTCCTTCGGTTGCTGTTTCTGCGTCTGTTCAAACCCGGGTGTGTTAGTTTTAAAAGGTTGTGGAATGCAACATGTTTTTACAATCTGATCAGGTTATTGAACACAGATCTTTTCTTTCTCCTAATGACAGTTTCATAATTTCACATGACTCTGTGCTGTCTTAATTAAAATTGCTTTTGTAGGCAGAGTTCTCTGGAGGCTCTGCTTGGCCGTGTCTTTGCAACTCTCTTTGAGGAGCTGCATTTCTCTTGTGCATGCCAGAAGCTGAGACTCTCCTTTGCTGTCTGTGGCTGAAGGTACCCTCTGAGCAACAGTCAGGGCTAGAGCCCACCCCTTTGGAAGGTGAGCTTCCCAAACCAGCTGCCTTCCTTCTCATTGCCACCCTTTGTTTAACGTGGGGCCTTACTTGACTCTGATCATCTCGTCTCACGGCATTTCCAGACCTTTTTGCCAATGCTGTAATTTGATGGAGCTGGCTCCACATCATCATAAATCACAACCTGGCCGGTGGAGTAAGACCCATTGATTATATCACTCAATAACAAGCAGTTACCACTAATTGGAAATCACCATCAAACTGGGTATCGGATCAGGCTCCGCACGGATCCAGCCTGAAAGTAGCAATTTTCCCTGCTTGATCTGGTGCTATTAAAGGAAAAAAACCCCAAACAAACAAAAAAAAACCCCAAACACAAAAGGATAGAGAGAAAGTCAGTCAATTGTGCAACTTAGAACCAAAGAGATTTCTTGAAGTTTGGTGAAATGGACCTGCCCAATATTTGAAGTACTTTGCAGCCTGAGAATATCTCTGAAGAGATCTGAACTGCTAAAGACGCCTTCCTCGTTGTGTCTCGCTGCAGGGAGACTTCTGTAGCCAGGCAGCACGCATCCCTGTGCCTTTCTCTGCTCCTTTACTCCTTTCCCTTCCTTATCCAGCCCCAGATCCTGCTTCTCCATCCTCCTCCTCCCATGGCTCTTACTGCTGGCAGGAGCGCAGCCCAGGCAAGGCAGATGTCAAGTCTCTTCTCTGCACTGATCCCAGCAGCAGCTCCTCTCTGCCAGCACACTCACCCCTCAAACAGCCTCCAGGCCAAGGGTCTCAAGGTCATGTGCAATATAACGGGGGGGGGAGGGAGATCTGGTGCCTATTCCTTCTTGCGAGTTGGTTTCCCTGCCAAGCTGTGTGACTAGGGAAGGAGGTTGGGAATCGAGGGATTTTTTAAAGCAGCAAAGATCTTCCCATCGTTTCAGCTCCTCTGCACAGAATATATTCAGGGTTTAACCTGCAGCCCCCTTTCCAGGCTCTGGGGTGGTGGGAAGAGCTGCTGAGCCCAAATAATGGCAGCATTTATAAGAGTGTAGAGACAAGAAGGAAGTCTAAAAGGATTAGGGAGAGACAAAGGGGGCTGATTATTTTATGGGTCACAATACAAGGCATTAGAGTGAGATCACAAAGGGATGTAATTACAAAAGAAGGCCATACTGGGGGGATCAAACCAGGATTAGAGTGGGAAATGTTTTTACACAGTTTTGTTCCACTCATTATGAAGTTAGCATTTTAAATTAAGGTTTAAATAAGGTGGCACCGAAGTTGTCACCAAGGTATTTCCTGGGCATTGCCACTGTTTGGATGCAGATTGCGAGTCTCGGCTCAAAACATCAAGGCAGACCTTAAACACGTGGGCTTGCCGTTGGGTTTTCTGGTGGGCATACAGTATCCATGTTGTCAGCAGAGCTCTACCTACAGCTCGTGCGTTTCCACGGTCGGAAGCGGGATACTCGGGGATGACACGTTTCAGTGGTGTGAAACACGTGCGGGAGGTAAAGGTGTGCTCGTAAAGCAGCTGCCCTGGTGTTGGCTTTTGGCTCTGGAGACATGACTGGGTTACTCCCAGGAACTTTTGGCTAGTGGTGGCTTGCCTTTTTTTGGGGTTATGTGCCGAGTTTCCTCCATCCACAAATGAGATTTACTTTTTTTTTCAGTGGTGGCTCTGCTTGCGTCTAATGCTCTTTCTTCTCCAGTGATGTTTCTCTATTGTCTGTGCTTTGAATACTTACGCCTCTTGGTAAGCCCAGAGCAAGTTCTGGGCTTGTTGCACAGTGTCTCAGAGAGGAAAAATACCCACGGGGAACTACTGAAAAAAAGGAAAGGAAAAGAAATTAAATAAAATGAAAAGACTGTGAGAGGGTTCCAGGGGATGGATATGATGGGTGGGTGGGTGGGTTGGTGGGTTATTTCTTTCCATCAGCTCTTTTGGCTACCTCTAGGACATGCTGGCTCACGTGATGCTGCCTCTCACATCTGTACCATTGCAGTATTTGGCCCTGTATGTGCTGCAAAACAAATGTACAAATCTAGGAGTCACCGGAGGGAGATCGGAGTCATTTGACTGGGAATTTTAGCAGCTTTGCGGGATTAAAAGAGTTTGTCACTTACCACCCGCTGCATTTCAGCATCTGCATGTAACAGCCAGGGTTCATCCTGAGACTCGAGCACATTATAAGCCCATATTTCTTTTGGCTGCTCATTTCACAGCAGCGTGATAGTTATTTAAATATCATCTCACACTTCTTTGCGAGGCTTCTAACGTGGCTGCGCCAACCTTCGCTCCGGCAACGTTATCTCTCATATAGGAGGTTTGCACTGCAGGCAGTAATGTCACTTAGTCATTTATAGAAAGCTCAGGGGAAATATATCAGAAGAATTTCATTAATGGTAGCACCGTTGAGTTATTTGTCTCAATTAACTCTTGGAGCACAGCTGAGGAAGTTCTGACACATCTCTGTAGCCCGCACCTGCAGCGCGAGGCTGCTCCTCAGTTCGCCGCCTCCTCTTTTTGCCCGTGCTCTGCTGGTACCTGGGTGGGCAGCTCTGTGGACACAGCATGGTGCCCAGCCTCTCATGCTTCTTCACTGCTTGTCCCTCTGCCTGCTGCTTTGCTCCAGCCTCTCCTCAAAGCATGGGGCCACCCTCCTCCGTTACTTTATTTGGGAGGGCAGGTCTCTGCTACCTTAGTCATCTGCTGGCAATCATCACTGCCAAGAAGAGTGCGGGCAGCGGGTCGAGGGAGGTTCTCATCCCCCTCTACTCTGCCCTAGTGAGGCCACATCCAGAGTACTGTTTCCAGTCTGGGCTCCCCAGTTCAAGGGAGACAGGGAAATACTGGAGAGAGTCCAGTGGAAGCTGTGAAGATGCTGAGGGAACTGGAGCATCTCTGTGGCCAGGCCAGGCTGAGAGCCCTTTGGCTGTTCATCTGGAGAAGAGCAGCCTGAGAGGGGAGCTGAGCAATGCTGAGCAAGAGCTAAAGGGCAGGGGGCAATTGTGCCTAGTGACAAGGGGCAACAGGTACTAACTGGAACTCAGGAGGTTCCATCTGAGCTGAAGGAGAAATACCTTTGGTGTGAGGGTGTGGGAGCCTGTGCCAGGCTGCCCAGAGAGGTTGTGGAGTCTCCTTCTCTGGAGAGATATCCACCCTGCCTGGACCCTGCACTGCTGGGCCCCCTGCTCTGGGTGACCCTGCTGGCTGGAGCAGGGGGGTGGCACCAGAGCATCTCCAGAGGTCCTTTCCAACCCCCACCATGCTGGGCTTCTGTGATCACTCCAAGATCTCTTCAGTGCTGTCACCTAGAGCAGCTCTTTTATCTGCTTAGGTTTGTCTCAGCTTAAGGATTTGTAATGCCATCAGTTATACAGTTGTTCTTCCAGCAGGCTGGGGTGATGTGATATTTTTATATTTGGCTTTCACTCTCATTCTGCCCTACAAGGCTCCCAGCTGGCCATGACGTCGCCAGTAACATCCATGCACCAGTTTTGCCTCAGTTTCCCTTCTCTGAACACAGGGTGGGTTTATTGTCAGTGCCATTGTTTGCACATCCCTGTGAGCACCTTGGGGGGGGTCAAGCTTCTGTTTTGTGGTCACTGGGGACCCATGTTAGCTGGGGACAGTGTTTCATATGTGCTGTCTCTTCTCTCCAAGCCTGCCAAGAGGTGAAGGGCATGCAGTGCCCAGCTGAGAGGGGGCTGCTTTTCTGCTGCTGGTCATTGTCAAGGCTGTGAGTTGGAATGGATTTTTGGGAGGTATTTGACCAGAGCAATCAATGCTCTTGATCTAATGGGTAACTAGTGAGCTAAAGGAAAGCATCACTGTGTTTGCCTTGAAGCTCTGGTTGTGGCTGTAACCCACAGTTACTGAAAACAGCAAAATAAGTAAATAAATAAAAGGGCGCAGAAGCTGTAGCGAGAGATCCCTGATTTTGTCAGGGCCCTGTATTTTTGTGTTGCTCCCTGCCCACAGCCACCTGCCCCCTGTGAGATCAACGTTTGGGGACCTTGCTTGGAACGTTTGGGGCTTTTGGGTGCAACAGTGATATGAGTAAGGGCAGACCTCCCAGATCCCCCCTTATGGGTGAGTCTCCACATGGGGGCCAAAACCCCTGTCTCAAGGCGGGTGGGATGAAACCCGGGAGAGCTGTTGTCCAGAGCTCCCTGACACCAAGGGATGCTGGATCCCTGCTCCATGAACTACCTTTTCCACTCCAGTTTTGGCTCTTCCCACTGTTGCAGCCCTGTTGCTGGGAAGGGAGTGTGCTCCCACTCCTCCTAGGCACAGCATATGGTTTTCAGAGAGGTTCTTGCTTTAAACCCAATTTTACAGTTGGGTTGACTGAGGCAAAAGGAGGTCAAACGATTCGCCTGAGGTCACTCAATAAGTGGCTCAGATTAAATCTCAACCCACGACGCTGCCCGTTCCCAGCGCTGGCTGTGCCGGCCAGACCAGATGGCCTTCTGAATGCAGCGTCAAGATCCTCGGCTTTTTCTCTACCTCATTGTTCTCCTTTGTGGGCTTCTGAATGCAGGACCTTGAAAGTGAGAGTCATTTGGATTTGCCGAGTCCAAGTTATTCTGTTTAATGACATGGATTTGCAGGAGAGGGTTTAGACACACTGCTTGGCTGTGGAGGTTTGGATTTTGCAGAGGTTTGGATTTTGCAGAGGTTTGGATTTTGCAGAGGTTTGGATTTTGCAGAGGTTTGGATTTTGCAGAGGTTTGCATCTTTGCTTTGGTTTTGTGATGTTAAAACTCTCTTTGCCCCCAACAACTCAAACTGGTCCCCTGCCCTTTCAGTAGCCCTGCTGCTGTCTCACTGGCTGAGCAGGGCTGCCCTGGCTTTGTACCTGAGCAGGTTTGCCTGCTGAGTTCTCACGTTCTGATCCCTGGGGTAATTCCCTGGGTGATTCTGCTGCAAGTTCCACACTACTATGGTCTCTCTGGGCTGTTTGTGTCTTCCCCCTTAGCCTGGCCCTGGGATCATTCCAAGGGTCAATGCCTGTATTGTGCTGCTGGATGGACAGTGTTGTGTAGTTGGCTCTGGGAACCTGACGGCTCTTGTGTTAGCTCTGGAAACACAGATGGAGATGCCAGCATCTCCCTCCTGGTCTGGTGTGGTGTCCTGTACATCTCCTGGCAGTAGTAGGAGTCACGGGTACAACTAAAGTAGCACATTGGGTATCAGGAGAGAAAATCCAAGGAGCTGCCTGGAAAAGCAGGGCTCTGTAGCCAATTCTGGCAAATCCTCAGGACGTGCAGAGCAGAGACGATCCGCCCAGGGAGCAGTGGTGCTGGGTAGCTGTTCCCCCTGGGACAGGCTGCAGTCCTTGGGGTGACAGGGAGTTCTGCACCCACACATCCCTCTGCATCCACATTCCACACTCAGGACCGGCACCGCTCACATGCCTCAGTAAGTTGGCACCTCTTGAGCATGCCTTGATTAATGGTGTTTTTTTGTCCCTCCTAAGAGGCCCCCTTTATGTCCCTTTGATGCTGCATTTTGCACTTACCACTGTCACTGAGCTCAGTGACTAATTTTCACAGGTCACGGGAGAGGGACAATGGATTGGGCCACATTTGGAAGAAACAAATGAAATTTTGCTGCAACTGAGAGCACTAATTAAGAGTGAGGAGCAATTTGGGCGTACAAAAGGAGATGGTTTTAAGCTGCTGGTGTGTAAATGCGTGGCGGTGGTGTGGTGGCAGAGAAGGCTGAGCGTGTGTGTACTTCAGCAGTGCAGCATTGTACTCTGCTGTGCTTGATCAATACTTCCCTGCTTATTCATTGAGGGAAAAACAAGTGTTTTCCTTCCCTCCAGGAAGGGCAGGGACAGCAAACCTGCTGGCTCAGGTCATGGTTGATCCCTGCGAGATGTTTTTAGCCAGGAGCTTATGTTTCTTCAGTCGTGTTGCTCACCTTGGAGAAAGGCACTGCAAATGGCTGGTGGCTTTTGAGCGGAGTATGTTGCATTCCCTGCCCATCTCGGTGGGCAGGGTGATGCCCAGTCTGATCTCGGGCCATAGCTCACCCTACCAGGGACTGCCCTGCTTTGCTGAGACTGCAGGGGAACGCTGATTTGGAGGAGGTGTCAAGGAGGGAAGGGGGACAGTGAACAAGGATGATGTCATGGATGCCACAGGAGGGACAAGGAAGAACCAGGGGTGCCCAGGCTGGGTTCACGGCTTCGATGGGCATTGAAGAAATGTGATTTGGGTTTGCCCAAGTGTTCACATACCACAAAAAGTCAGAGTTAATTTGTGTTTGGGATGAGCTGGTTGCAAATGTCCAGGTCCCCAAGCTTCACCACTTAAAATCAGTTTGCAAATCATTTTATTAGTAGAAATGCATGGTGTCTATTTTTGGTTTGATTTGCCTTGGGCAGAAAGGTGGGAGCATGACTGGAGCATCCTTTTGCCAAGAGGGTTCTCCGGGCCTGAAGCAAAAGCTGAAGAGATTTGAACCGAAACAGATGCATGGTACTGAGCAAACCTCCAGAGCAATCAGGTGGAAGCGGCAGTCCCTTGCTTCCCTCGGTTCCTTGGTGTGCTTTGCCCATTACCAGCTGGTTTGGGTTTTTTCTCTGCATCTCAGTATCTTCCCCAGAGGGCAGTGGGATGTTCAGCCTTGGTCCAGGGGCTTGCCCTCATCCTGAACTCTCTGTGGTGATACTGCCCTGAGTGGTCAAGCAGTGCAGCCATGTCCCTTTGGTCCCCAGCGTGGCGGCTCTGGCCAAGGTGAGGGTTCTTCCCAAGGCAATTTGTTTGCTTGGAGCAGCATCCACATCCAGCTCACCGTGGTTTCCCATTGGCAATGTGTAAATGGGTGGGAGGGAAAGTCCTGACTGTGCTTTCATTAGTGATCCTAATGCTGGGAAGGGGGAGAAGAGGCAGGGCCCCAAGGGGGTCAGTTTGAACTCTTGCTCAGAAAAAGGGGAGGGGAAAGAGAAGACAAAAGTCTTTGCATGCTGGACTGGCCGTTTGAAACATGATGACAAAAATAATCTTTGGGTTTTTATGGTAGCCAAAGAGAAAACATCTTCCTTGTCCCTTGGGATGCTCTAGATCTTCACAAGGGTGAGGACTCTGCAAGACCCCAGCACCTCTAAACGCTGGGTGCTGGTCAACATCCAACAGAGTCTGGGCGCTAGTCTTAAGGATCCAGACTTGATCGTTTTGGCCCAAGCAGTGTGGTGGTTGATGCCATGGGAAGCCTGGCTCTGCTCCTGCCATGGACAACATTCCCCAAGCTCTTGTATCTCCAGGAATCAGGGACGGAGGCATTGGTGCTCCACAGCTCCTCCCAGCCCCTTGGAGTTTGGGGGCCTGCTGCCTGCAGACTACACTGAGTTGGTGTGGGGGGGCCTTGACCTCACTTGAAGCTGTCAATGCTCGTTATCAACACGGGCAGCTTGTTCCCACTGCAGTGGGTCTGTGGAAGTCCATCCCCTCCGGGCGCGCTGCCCCGTGCCCATTGTTCTGCAGCTAATCGGGGTTGTGGAGTTGGGGCGCTACATGGACCTCGCACCGCTCCCAGCTGTCGATATTCATGAGGCTCAGGGGTCTGAGCTTGTCCCCAGCCATCCGGGAAACAGCCAGAAGGTTCAGAAGTTCTTTTAGGAGAAGACAGAGGTCCCTGCATCCTGTATTCATATGCAAAAGCCTCTTGGACAATGAGTTTTAGAAGCCAGTGTGGGTATAGGTACACAGGAGGTGTTCTTGTTTCTGTGCTGGGGAACGTGCTGGAGCCTTTCTGGTTTACAGTGTAGTTTGCATACGTTTGAAGCACCTCTGTGATTCACACCACCTGCGTTCCACCAAGGAAACGGGATTTGTTGTCTCTCTGCCCAAGGGGAACCTGCTTAATTTTTCTTTTGCTAACTAGATTCCCCCAAGAGCAAGAGATTACCTGATCTTCCCAAAGCATTTCCACTGTGGGAGGAAGTCTGGATGACTCACAACTTTTAATTAGCTCTCCTGACCGAGGCAAGGATCCCTCCCTTCCTCCCTCCCTTACAGAGAGGTGGTGATTAGAATTACAATGAAGATAATCCAAACTGTATGTGTAGGGTTTTCTGTAAGTGGAGAACAAAGCAGGACATCCATCTGGTGAGTGTGAGCCCATAATACCTTTCTGCTCATTTCTTCAGTGCAACAGGAGCTGCTTGGGACGGAAGCAGGCTCATTATTTTGGAAAGGCTTGCTGACACGCAGAGCAGGCCTGCCTTGTAATCTCCGAGGCACTGAAACCGCTGCTCAGGAAGGAGCACTGCTTTTATTTTTAAGGCTACCTTTGTGTTTCTCCTTGTTAAAAATCTGCCGCGATGAGGGATACCAGCCTCTTCTGAGCCTGCCGTTAATTAGTGTATGAATGAGAGATGCCCTTATTTTAGCAAGGCTAATCAAAGCTGGAAGGGAGTTTTAAAAAGCGCTACCCAGCAGCTGAGCTAAGCCCGTCCTGCAACAAACATCCCAGCAGCAGCGAGGAAATGCCTTAGCTGGAGAAAACCTTCTCAAGTGATGCTATTTCACCTCACTTAAAATCTCCTTCTCTGTACTGGACAGAGCTCCTGCCTCAAAACTTTGGCATCTTTTGTCCTGGCGTTGCAGCGGGCGGCTCGCCTTATGCCGTGAGCCGTGCTTTGCAGCAGGGAAACGTCGCGCCAGGCCCTCGGCCGCGGTGCTACTTGTGCTTTATGGTCAGCTGGATGTCATCAAGCCGCTCCAGCGCGGCGAGAGGATGGGTGCGTTGTGGTGAGGCCACTTTGGTGAGAAAGCAACAACAAAAAGTTGTTGCTGAGGAGCGGCCGGTGCCGCCTCCATGCCGGCAGCGCAACGCATGCCTCGACTCCTGCCATGGCAACAAGTTCATCCTTAGGCCAGTACAACGGTTGGCCACAGCATGGCAAGGCGGCCAGGAGCTGGTCCAGTGTTGAGGCAGCCCCAGAAGGAGCCGGGGAGGCAGGAGGGATGGGGATGGGTTTTGTGCCAGCAAGATGCTCTGCCAGCTGCAGAATGCAGGCAGCTGGTTTCCTACCCAAAAAAGGACAGTCGAGGCACTGGGTGATCCTTTCAGGATCCTGAGCTGGGATCTCTGGCGTGCAGAGTTGCGATAGCTCTTGCTGGCCAACGCAAAGAGCTTAGGTGGGAAACGGAGAGCCCAGATCCAAGGAAGTGTTGGTCCAACACGACAAATCTCTTCCTCTTATTAGCTCTTCAAGCACTAAAAAAAAATCCCTCCTGCCTATCAGAGCTAAACACAGTGTTTGCTTCAAAGGAAATGTCTCTTCCAGCTGGGATCCCGGGGGCCAAACTTCCTGATCCCGGGTACCTCGCGGCAGCCCCGCGTGAGCCAGGCGTGCCGGTGGGGTGCAGCTGGTGCAGCTCAAAAGGAAAATACGATCAGCTGTTGAATGGCAGAGATTTGAGATGCTACACTGAGGCTTTGCATTTTGATTTTATTTCTTTCTTTCTTTTTTGTTTTTGCTACCTGCTGTGAAATTCATAGGTGGAATATTCCTAGGGAGCTGCTTTGCCTACTGTAGGGAAAGGGGGGGAAATAAATACTGTTCTATATTGACACAGCTTCCAGCATTGAAAACACGATTTGAGCTTTTTTCCCTTCCTGAAATCACACCACTTGTTCTGAATTCTCAATATTAAAAAGTAACAAATTACTATCTTTTAGGTTGTGTATTGACTCCTAGCTGTTATGATACATTTAAGTCATGTTTCTAGCATTTGTGACTCATGGAGAGGAAAAAAAAAAGCTTGAAAACATCGCGCTTTTAACATAACGAGAGCCAAGGTTGGCAGAAGTGTGAAACACTGAAAGTTGGGGTGTCACGGCATTGCCAGACATCACAAGGTCCTTGATGACATGATGAGAGCTGGGGAAGCTGAATCAACTGATGAGCTTCTTCCATTTCGGTCCCTTGTCATGTAAATAGGCTCCAATCTGCATGTCAGAGCCTTCGGGTAAAGGGAGTGTAATAACATTAAGGCAGGAAAAACCCCAAGGTGTGTTCGTTAGCAATCTTTAAACAGGCAGAAAAACCCCCCAACTAAATACGCTCAGAGGAGTTTGGATGGGTTGAGAGGGCTCCTTGTTCCCACTCTGCTTCTAACGCATGAAGGTAACCGCCGTGGCTTAAAGAAAGTACTTTAATGCTACATAAATATAATTGCTTCGATGAAATGTCTTTAGCCTCCTGAGGGAAGTTGTAGCCTGGTAAGCCTTTAGATATGAATGGACGACTCTGTAATTGCTATTGTTTCAGAGACACATTAGGAAGGCCGAACGCTGATCACTTCTGGCATGTTAGGGAAGCGGCGTAATGGCAGCGCCATGCAGCGCGCCCGGGAGAGGGTATTAGTATGTGTTTTGCAGGATGAAAAACTGACAAATGCTTCAGGACTGGAAGTTTGTAGTGTGGTGCTTTGGGGTTTTTTTTTTTTCCCTAATTAGATCGTGGATTTTATTCAGTTCTCTCTCCCCACCCTCTTCCTGCTGGTACACGGAGTGAAGGTATCTAATTCTTTGCATTTGGATGATGAGCTTGAAGACAACATCTCAGAGGAGTGAGGAATTGATGGGTTAGTACTTCAGCTCTGGTTAAGGCAGTCTCCCAACTCCAATAGGGTCCAAAGCAGCTGTTTCAGAGAAAAGGGCAAGACTTGGGTGTTGAGAATAATTATTTTATTAGATGTATTTTTAATACTGGTTAGGAAAACATGAGATGTTCTGATAGATGTGATGTACTTCCATCTCTGGATTGGGAGCAGCTATGTTTAAAAAATCAGAATCCAGGCTCAGAGATCATTCTTAAGAAATAATTTGGGTTGTCTCTTGGTTTTGGAGATTGTAAGCATCCCGTTTTCCAGCTTTTCTTCACAGTGCAGGTGCCAGAAAAGCTTGTGGATGGATTTGGCATGGTAGGCAGCTAGGCAGGACTGCAAGACTTTACCCCATCCTGATCAAAACG
>JANIJG010025662.1:0-27108 GCA_024611175.1 Megaceryle torquata
GGAAGGGAAGGGAAGGGAAGGGAAGGGAAGGGAAGGGAAGGGAAGGGAAGGGAAGGGAAGGGAAAGGAAGGGAAGGGAAGGGAAGGGAAGGGAGATACTGGAAAGTATTTATGTAATTGGAGCTGGGTTTGCCAGAGTTCTGCTTTGCTGGAAAGGAAATGCTAATTTTGGTTCTTTGCCATCCCCTTTTTGTGCAGTTGTGTACTGGAATAAAAGAATGAAGATGAGCAGTAGGTGAGCTGCAAATTCCCTTTGGACCAGACTTTGGGAGTTTCTGTTCTGATGAACACTTTGGTGTTACTTTTTCCTGGGGGGCTTTATTCTGAAAATCTCAGATCTTATTCTTCCAATAAGATTTCACAGAGTTTGATAAATGTTTGGATAAAGTTCATACTGTCTTATCAAAGTAGGCACAATGGTTCTTTCTTGAGGAATTGAGCTTAAATGAAATGCTCGTTTATGTTGGTGAGATAACAGTTAAGACTACAGTTCCAAATCAGTGGTTTGCTGTTCTGTTGCAGGAGTAGGCTGAAGCAAAGCCTCTATCAACAAGTAGAGCTGAAATACTGAATTAATTTACCTGCTATAGCACGTCAGGAGTACAGACTTCTACTCGGGACAGTGATGCACTTTGCTCATAGAAACTCTGGAAAACATTGTGAGACTTGGACAAAACCCAGAGTATCCTCAGGCTGCTGGGATGTTGCTGCTCTCTGAGCACAGGGCTCTCTGAGTATGTTCTTGGCCGAAGGAAATCTGTCTGGTACTGGGGGAGCTTGCTGGAGCCAGTAGCAGCTGCTCTGTTAGGATGGCTTATCGCTTTCTTATGGGGCAAGATGCTGCCTTTGTTCTCTTTCACACCCACAAAACTGGTATAATATTAATTAGGTTGCCATCAGATTTCATTAGTGAAGCCTCATAAAACAAAAAAAGAATGGCTCTGTAGTGATGCTTGGTACACTTGGTACATCATTTATATTAAGTCAGTGAGCAGAGATCAGTAGCCATGAAGTCACTGTTTTTCCAGAAATAGGAAACATTTAGGTAAAATCTGAATGGAAATTTGATTACTGCCTGCTAAAGTGGCGACGTCTTCCCTTCTAAATAGGTTTCATTTTCTTCCTGATGAGACCCCTGCACCTTCACCTAGATTCCTCCCTGGGCAGCTGCAGTGAATGGATCCAACCACAGAGGGAATCTGGCCCACTGAATTCCTTTTCCTTCTGTGCAGTTGAATGAAAAGCGTGTGTCTTTTGAAGAACAGTGACTTTTGAAGAACAGTGACTGAAAGAAATATTGATGACTGCCAGGGCATCTACAGAAAAGGATAAGAAAATTACTCTACTACAACAAGACTGACAAAGGGGCATTGTTAACTCTTTCTTGTAGGTTGTATATATTAATAGTAACAACTGAAGTTTTGTATTTTTTCAGAAGAACACACAAGGCTTTGAATTGTATTGTTTTAATTGCAGCTAACTGAATGAATTAAGTGGAAAATCACACACAGTACTTTGATTGTCTAACTCTCTGTATGTGAAGCTTTGGGAACAGTTTGTTATTATAAAAGAATGGCACTAACAAGAAATTAGCCAACATATAATTGCTAGGCTGAGGGGCAGTTTGGGGAGTGCTGATATTTATTTATAAATTATTAAATAAAAGCACATAATATGTGGATCATCTCTCACTGCCTCCACACTTCATACATTACTCATCTTCCTAAATTTCATGTTCTCCAGGACATTGCTTCTTATAACCAGTGCAGGCATCAAAACCACCCACATCCAGGAAAGGAGACGCCGGTGCTTTTATTACAGTGGCAGTTTTGGTTATGGGACTCGTTTAAGAACATGAACCTTGAGCTCATGGACAGGACTCTTGACCAGACTTTTAAAGCTTGGTTTATGTGCCTAAGATCCGCATGAGCAGCTGGGACTCTGTTCAGGTAGCTTAAACTCTGGCCAGTGTTTCCTACTGAGTTTTGGAGATTTACAGCCAGCCAGTACCCTAAATAGAAGGACTTTAGACTGATTTAGGCATTAAAATTAGCAGGGTTCTCAAAAAACATTGGTTATATAATTCTCATCCGTTTTGGTGAGAAGGAGGTTAACTTCTGATGGTTCCATATGGTTCTCTCTGCATGCTTGGTGCCTTAGGAAACACAGCAAGACACAGAGAGGAGTAAGGTGGTGATTGGACTCCCCAAGAAGGTGGAACTTCATCCTCAGGGGCTTTGGCTACCAAATACCTATTCCAGGTCTCCTGCGGGATGGAGCTGCCATTCTTTCCTTCAGCATAGATTTGTGGGCTTTCTTCTAGGAGAGCAGAGGTAACGATTATCAGCTCAGCTCTTCACAGCTAGCTGTACATCGTTTCCTCTCATTTCCAGGCAAGACCCAATAAACTGGAGTTATTATGGATTAACCCTCTCGGGCTTTCTAGTTGGGTGGGAAATGATCCTTCCCTCCACCCTTTCCTTGGCAGCTGTGAAGATGATTTCTGAGGACGTGCGCAGCCCAGGTAACGAGGAGGTGGGTAATGTCCTGGCGTCGTGAGCGCGATACGTATCCTGTGGCCCAAGAGGCCCTTGGTGTTCTGCAGAGAAGGGTCTGGGGGTGGGCAGGGGTGCCATCACCTGGGTAGCTGGCACTCCTGCACACATCTTTGGACTCACTCTGCTGCTATATACCAATGTCATTGCTATATGCCAATGACAGTCATGTTGTACAAACAAACCACGCTGTTAAACCTCTTGGTGTTCGTGCAACTTTAGAATGGTAGAGGTTTCACTTTATGACTTCATCTGCAGGCTTGTTAAAACCTGTGTGTCCACACTGAAGTGATGCAAAGATTATATCGCTAGTACTGGCTACCGGCCTCACTGCCGTGAGACTGTGGTGTGCAGAAGGTGAGTGAGAGGTGTAACTGGGCAGAGTTTAGCTTTGCACAGCTCTTGCCAAGAGTTGTTTGATAACCCTCTCACTGTTTTTTGAAGTCCAGAAATATTTTCCCTCAAATAACCAAATTTTGTACAAGAGAACACAGCTGCATTTATGAAAGGTCTTGGCTTTTAGAGTGAATCTGGTTTGTATAGTTTCCTCTCTATATGCATGTTGCCTGCGTAATTGCCAACAGTCATAATGAAAAACACAGTTTTGTTGCATGAGCTTTCAACAGTAGTCAACAGTGATTTAGAAAATATTGGAGGTACTTCCAAGAAAGGAAAAAAATCAAAACAAAGCAGCTTTGAAAACGTTGATATACTCGGGGAAATAAGTCTTTGTTTTTAACCCTGTTCTATTATTCTCTCTCTGATAATAAAACCCCTAAAATGCACTACAGATTTCAGCCAGCTCACCAGGAGATAGCGTACGGCTTCCACCCTGCCCTCCCCTGCACCGGGGGGCTAAATCATGCCTGTGCTCCCTTGTGGCCTTTGGCTGGGTTTTGTGGGGCAGCCTCTCTCTCCTCAGCGCTTGCATGTACTCCAACAGCTCTCCGTGCGGCGAGAAGGAGATCACCATCACTGCCCCTCTTTTTGCAGCAGGACGTGGGAAAGTTGCTGGATTAAATTCTCCTCAGTCACAAATCTTGTTGTATTGGAGGCACTCAGAATATACAGCCGTTCAAACCCTTACGAGTTCGCAGCATTTAAAGATAAGAGCAACAGCATTGCCAAGAAATGCGTCTTGTTGAGGCCCACAATTAACTTTTAACAAAAGAAGGAATATTCTTTTTGCCTGCTGCAGATAAAGGGTGCATCTCAAAGCAGCCTAAAGTTAAAGATAAATATAGCGTCTGGTTCAGATCACGATACGAAGAAAGATTCAGGTTAATTAGCATTTATTCTTCATTTACAGTTATTCCTTTTGGCTTGAGCTAACAGGCGGGAGCTGGAGCCCCACGGAGATGCTTCCCCTGAGAGGAGAGATGAATGAGAGAGATGGTCTCCATGGTGAAAATGTCTTTAGGGATGGCAATGTCACTGAGGAAGACTGGCCCTTGCCCTGGGCTCTGTCAGGCTACAGGGCGGATGCTCTGAGGGGCAGCTCAGTGCCCACAGGAAGGATCAGGTGTAGGCATCGACTAAAGCACTCCATGGGGCTGGAGAGAAGGGGAGGTGTCCTGGGTCCCTCCTCGACTTGGTGCCCTTACAATTTCATGCCCCCCGACCCCTGTTTGCCACCTGTTGCCCTTTCTGGGTGTTTCTGGGCATTGCACAAGGTTAAGCCAGCAGATGGCTGGCTGCCAACCTGCAGAGAAGGCAGCAGTCCAGAGCCCCTCCAAGCCTTTCAGTTCCCCTTTCTTGCCACTGTTTTTTGCAACACCACACAGGCTCTACCAGCAACACCACCACCGCTTGAGTACAGCCAGTTATCTTGAATCCAGCTGTTTTTAATCTTGAGGTCTCACCACTGCTCCTGGCTGCCCACCCACTGGAGCCCAGACCTTCATGTTTTTGCAGCTCCTGGGTGTTACACAATGTTCCCCCGCTATGGGTGTTCAGTTAGAGCTGAGGTGTTCCTAGCAGGATCTCCTGTGAAACCAGGCAGGGTCCCCTTTTCCAGCAACTGCAACAACTGTTTGATCCCCTCGGGTGCTTGCAGAGGAGTTCACTGCCATTCTTAGGGGGAATCTTCTGCCTTTGCAGACACCCGGTCCCAGTGGCCCCAGGGAGGAGCGGCCCCATGGCAGGCAGGCTCTGAGCCCCGCTGTCCTCTCCTGCCCTGTGACACAATTGGGTGGTCCCTCCAGCAGGTGGGGCCGCTGGTGTCAAAGGGCTGTGGGCAGGGCAGAGCCCCCCCTGCTCTGAGGGGCTGAGGATGCTGGTGGCAGTGGGGCAGCGGCTGTCTCTGGGCAGCTTTTTGCTGTGTGGACATGGCTGTGGAGGCCAGGCTGTGCATCTGTGACTCTCCTCCACTCTCCCTCCTGGGAATATCTGCTTTAAAGTCTCAGTGAGATCTAAGTTTGGTTCTCTTCAGGTGCTTTTGGGGGTTCTCCTTCCCCACCTGCCCTGTGGAGGAGCTGGCCTCTCTGAGATGGCCTCAGGCAGGCCCCTGAGATGAGGCTGAGCTTGTGATCCTCAGCAACACTTCTGTTTGCAGGGACTTTGCTGAAGTGCTGAAGTTTCTTCAATAGAGAGAAAATAGCAAGAACTTCCGGTTTTGAATGGATGCCAATTTACTTGTAGAAGGGTGGGAAGAGGACTCCCAAACTTGCACATAAGCAAAGTAGTTGCTAATTCTGCCAGGGGAGCACCACAGTAGCCTCTGGACAGACTACCAAGCGGTGAGCTCCAGCCTTGGAGCACTGCGCTGGGCCTTGCAAAGCTCTGCTGTCACTAGTTCCTCAGCTGACTTGCAGCAGCCAAGCAGGAGCTGTGGTGGAAAAGACTCGTTGCTTTTATCACAAGAAAATCTTAAACCATGTATAATAAATGCTCCGAGCACCCGTTGCAGGGCTTCTTATGCCATCATGAAGAAACTACTTTAAAAAAGAAAAGCAGGAATATGCTTTGCTGCTCACTTGATTGTGGAAGTTTTATTACATCTGACTGTGCTGGTGATAAAGGCCTCTTACTGAGGCTAAACCCAAATTAGATCAGGTGTTTTCCATGTCATCATAGCCTTGAGCATCAGCTGTTTCAGCAGTGCAACAAAACATTTGAGGTAAGCAGCCCAGTTCCCTGAGGATTTGCACATGTAGATGCATAGACCCTCTACTGAGATGGCCACCACTTACTGTCAGTATGGCATCCTCATACTGCCCTTATGTATGCAAAAGTGTGGACAAATGGTCTTGGAGATTATGAAACTGATTTTAAATTGGCTTTGTTTCCTCTTTTCCTGCTTCCTTCCTCTAGTCGTTAATGAAATTACTGACATGTGTATTCAGTAAATACCTACAAATCCTCCCGGAAACAAAAAGTGCAGCACTCCTACCTGTTACATCTGTGATGGAACTGCGAGGACAGCTATGAATCCCCAGCGAGCTCCGAGCTGCATGGCAGCTGCAGGTGAACTCAGAAATTAAGTTGTTACTATGGAAGGTAAAAAGCTTGAAGCGGCTTGTTCTTGATCCTTGTATGGACTGCTTAAAGTAAATTTGGTTTTTATTCTGTGCTTAGATAGTCCCCAGGTTAAGTGTCCTGCTGGTTCACTGAACAGAACTGATTTTTTTGTTTTGGAGGCATGATGAGGCTGCATGGGCAGGTGTGGTAGATGGGTTTGGGTGGATCTGCCACCCTGGAAACCATTGGAACTGGATTACAGTTGCGAGTTGCTGAGTTGAAAGAAGTTTTTTTTTAGTGTGTCTTCCCTTTTCTCATGTGTTCTTGAAGTCTAGAACCTTAAATCTAGGGGCTTGAATTACTACTTCCTCCTCTTTGTTGTTCCAAAGTGATAGTGATCCTCCTCCAGCTTTGCATGGAAAAGCTCTGAGTGAGCACAGGTCTGGTCCAGGGCTGAACAAGGACATGGTTGTCAGTATTAATGTCTAATTATTATAGCTGGTTTTCAGAGAGAGCCTTTCTTTTGCTATTAAATGTATACTTATGTGTGTTTCTGAGCTGTTGTCTCAGGCAGTCTACAGATTGAGGAAGACTATATTGAATGTTGATAAGTACAGAGTAAAGAGGATGTGGTTGAGTTTACATCTTGAAGTACTTATCCTTGTGGTGGAAAAGCTATCTACTGTTTTTTTCCTTTAACTGATTGCTTCTATTCTGTAGTACGAAGTGTGGTAGTGTCTCCAGAATATATTTGTAAATATATTTGCTGTAATATACTTGCTAAAGTTATATATTGAATTATTTCCCTTTTTCCCAGCATCTCTGAAATGACCGTGTATGGAATGTAATTAAGAATGAACGTGGTATGGTAATTGCATGTTTCTATCAGCTTTTTAACACTTTACTAGTAAATACTTTTCCCTGTTTTATTGCATCCTCTATTTAAATTAATGTCATCGACCCGAGGAAAACAAGCAGTGAAGGGGAGTAACTCAAACTATTAATTTGTGTTAGAATATTATGAAGCATTTTCACACTAGAAGCTATTACAAAACCCAAGCAATCCATGGTTTTCAGGTATTTAGTGTGTGTGGAAGGTTATAGAAGAGGTTTGTGGGCAATAAATGAGGGGGAAAAAAAGGAGGTTGTCCTTTTTTTTGCCTGGTTTATTGACTAGTTGACAAGTCAGACCATATCTATTTCTCTGTCTTCCCCTGGCTGCCCAGCTTCAAGGAGAGGGTGTCTTGGAAAGGAAGGGAGATATCTTGGATTCCCCAACATGATGAGTTTCCCCTTGGTGACTATCATACTCTCAGCTTGGTAGAGTGCTAAGTCTTTGGTTTAGTTTCCCATGCAGAGAAAGGGAATGTGACTGAAGCAGAGCTTTACACTATGGCACATTTCAGAAAGTCCACGAGCTTTCTACACAATCCCAAGTGCCCAAGTATGTGTATTTCTTGAGGTAACACTTCACAATGTAATGTTAGTTTCTGAACTTGTATAATTGCTAAGAGTAAAAAAGAACATCTCTTTTTCTCAACGGTTTTCTGCTGCTGGCTCTGGTTAAATCTACTTACTGTACAGTAAATGTCAAGCGGTCTGTGCCTGCATATCTATGGCTCTCCCTCTTCCTTTAACTTGAGTTTTCTGCCGTTTTGGTGGGAGATATCCTTTTTGTGTGTATTCTTAATACTTAGGAACTGAATGGAATTTTTATCTGGCTTTGGGTTCTGCAGCACTGACTGCTTTCTCATTCTGCATGAATGATGCATGCAGCGTTGGGCTGTGTATACTATTTTTCACCAGAAATAAGTTTTATTTCATGTAAGTGGTCAATTGCAGAGAAAAAAATGCAGATTAATGCAATTTAGGCAGATGTGTGGCAGAAGAGTAAAATAAGTATGTGTGTTGAAATGTTTCACTTGCTTTTATAACCCTCCTTTTATCTTTGACTGCTAAAATTCAGGCTGTCAGCATTGATCCTGTATCCTTGTTGGCCCTTCAGATTTCAGGGGTGTTTGGTAAACTGCGGAGCTGAGTGCATCTGGGGGGGGGGGGGGGTGAACACAGTGCTGGCATCATTGCAATCTGACATAGAATGAAAATCACTTTTGAATCATTATGTCTGATGTTTCCAGGAGGGCCTTGTAGTAAAAGGTGTGGGTAGATGCCACAGTGGGCATGTAGCCTAAGTAATGCTCTCTGGATCTTTGGAGAGATGAGGCTCCCATAGTGTGGGGGTTATTGCTACAAGCAGCAGTCCCTTTCAGTGCTGTGGGCCCTGTTTTGTTTGGAAGGAGGTAGAAGAGGGGAGACTGAGCATCTGCTATTCACACCCAGGCTTCCCTATCTTCAGGGAACCAGCAGAGCAGCCCGTTGCACTCTGGCATTGCCAGTGCATCATCCCAGAGCAGAAGGTGGGTGTCTCATTTGAAATACATTGCTTTCTCTTTTCAGAGAGCTCTCTCCAGGCCTCCTGGACCATATGCTTCTGTCCTCACAGAGGAACTGCAGAAATAACCAACCTTGACACCTCCCCGTGATCTTGGGAGAACGATGGACAAACGACTACAGTAAAGCTACTTGTGTGCTTAGGTAGTCAGGCTCTATCTGTCCAGACACATCTGTGAGACCAAAGAGCCAAATGCAGACTCCAGCACTTCTGGGTCTCCTGTGTTTCACCCTATGGACCTTTCAGCCTTTAAACTCATCCCTGGAAGAGACCAGCTTTTCTTCTCTTGGAGGTTGTGGTGTGCAGAATGGAAAGCTTGCTTTATTTAAGTGTTAGAATAGTCAGAATAATCATTCCATAGACTTTCACAGAGCTGTGAATCCCTCTCTCCCCAAGCCAAATTACTTCTCCCAATTCTTCCCTCTCTCTTCCAACACAGAACCATTTGCTTCAGTAGATCTTTGACTGCACTGTATGTTGCATGGTCCCTGTTACAATACCACCTAAACTGTTCAGGATCTTCCATGATTTTTCTTTATGCTGCTCACAGCAGTTAGATTGAGAAAACATCAAAGCAACCAAGGCTACAGAGCACGCTGAAGGAGCGTTGCCACTGCTATCCTGGGTCCCCAGATGGGATGTCCTAAAAGCCACAGCTACTTTCCCATCTTACCTTAACTCTCTGGACAAGGGTGGAGAGGAAGCAAGAAAAGACAGTTCTGCAGCAATTGCAACATGCTGTGATATGCAGATTCCCTCTCCCTGCCCTGTGACAAGCATGGTGTAGGCCACAAAGTGCTGCAATACTTATCGGGGCTTTTTGGGCCATTTTAAAAAAGAATTCCATCTTTGCTGTCACGTCTTCCTCCCTCGCTGAAGGGGGGACTGACTAATTAGCAGCAGTTCGGTGGCAGATGCTATTGTGAAAATGATCTGATGGTGATTTAACTGTGAATGAAATCCTCTTAAAGGTCTGGGCAGACATTTTATAACCTCCCTATGATGCAGGCCAATGGCTGCTCCTCTTCCAGGAGGATACCTGTGGGCCTTACAGTGTGACCTGCACTAGTCCTTACTGATGGAATAGGAACAAGAGTGGCATTGACTGTTAGATATAGCTAGTTACAGTTTATAATAGGAGAAAAAAAACCACCAGGGTTGGTGGTAGTTACCTGTTCCACTCTGCTGAACCCCGTTAGTATGCAGTCAACATTGGTTGTTTTCTTCTCAGCCTGAGATCACATTAATGTTGGTCATGTAAAAAGCTACACTGTTTTGAAAGGAATATTTATCAACATATCCTATTGTGATTTATTTTTAGCCTGCTGATGTGTTTGACTAGTATCTCATATGACCATGACATTTGTAAACAGAGCAGGGAGGGTGTGTCGCTGCACTTTAGGTTGGCATTTCCCTGGTAGTTTTTATCAGATCATGACACTCATATGTCAAATCCTAAACTCCAACTGTAACGGTGCAGACAGGAGAGCTATAACTTGAGTTCTGGTTACCATCTTTACCAGTTGCTTTTGTTTCAGTTTGTAAGGGAATGATTCAGTTGCATAAATGTAGAGGACCATTTGAGATGCCTGAACTCCAGCTGCAAAGGAGCAGTGGCCTCCCAGGTGTCCTGTGCCATGGTCTCAGCCCTATGCAGGCATTACAGATGCCAGGAGGCAGCTAAATTGTGTTGGACAAATTGTGCAGGCAGCTGGCCCTCATCCTAGCTTCCTGCTGGCTGTTTCCCATGGGTGTTACTAGGGAGATACCTTCAGCACACAGCCATCTGCTGGCACCTTGCAAGGAGATCCTCGTGCCTCCCACTGTGCAGGCACAGGCTCAATCCTCTTTGCCTCTCCCTGGCTACTGCATCACTCACTGTGAGCTTGGAGATTTTGAGCAGCCCACATGTACATACTTTCCCCCCCCAATACTATTTGGGAAATTTTCCTCATGTGTATGAGAAAATACAGTGGCCTTGTCAGCAGAAGACAGGGAAAATCCTGACCCCTTTGAGATACAGCTGCCATGCTTTAAGGTGTACCGAATGGCTTTTAACAGGTAATTGAAATTTCTATATGCAAGTCGAGTGTATCCATTGGTTTGAGGCTCATAGAGGTTATCGTGCAGAAGATCGGTGAGTAGTTCAGAGATGTGTGGGCTGTACCTTGGCTGGCAGTGGTGGGCTGTGGGAGGTCGCTGCAAGACTGTTTGGCCTCCCATATCTCTCCTTGTTTATGATGATGAACTGTAGAGAAAGTGTCTCTCACATGTATTGCTTTTCCCCATAGTAACTTCTTTGGCTGTCACAAGAGTGGAATGAGCTTTGAAATTGCGGGGACGTGTCCTTCTTTATCTGAGGTGATGTCTGGCAGTTAGGTGGCAGATTTCATCTCCCAGATAAGAGGCTGAGGCCACCGGTGGGGATGACATCCGTGTAGTCATCACATGGCATTGGACGTGGTGTGAAACTCTGTCACCTAACGATGCAGCACGGGCAGCACTTAGGTACTTCTCACCAGGTGTGCCCTTTGAGGTGAAGGACGAGGGCTTCCTCGGCGGGGCATGTCCTATGTACAGGACTGCTGCCTCCCACTTGTGCCACTGCTCACAGGTGCTGGTATGTCCTTCCAGGCTTCAGAGAAGTAGAAAACTGGAGGCCTGCTCCTGTGCATGGCCAGGCTGCCCAGAAAACAAGTTTAACTGACTGTGGATGGTATTTTCAAATTAAATTAAGGGATCTGTCCCGACTCATTGCTTTCCATCCTGCCACAGATTGCCACGCACCTTCTCAGCCCGTGTGAGCACTCACGGGGATCATCCAAGGGAGTGCTTTCTCTGCCTTTCCAAGCCTGGCTGGTTTTGGCAAACGCCTGCCCAACCGTTGTTGCAGGGAGGTTTAAGTTCCTAAACACCTTTGGCTGCTATCAAAAAGAATGACAAACCGCACAAGTAGAAAAGCTGGTGGATGGAACTACCAGTTATGCAGTTAAGAATGAATGAAAAACCAAAGAAATGTAGGAAAAAGAGAGTCAGTCAGCTTGTTGCCTAGGAGAGGAGGATTTATGGGATGCCAGAGTTCCTGCTGCCTAAGGAAAAGCTGTAATGACAGACCAGCAAGGCATGAGAGGGCTGGAGGGCCTCGTCACCGTGTCACGTTGACGGCATGGTTCAGACCTCAGCTGGGGTGAGTGGGTGGTGTCTCTCGCCTTTGCTTGTCAAACTCCCGGTCACCAAATAATGAGATGATTGTTAAAACCCTTCAAAATATTTTATAGGGCAAGCATTTGCTCATGTTCTTTGTAACTTTTGAAAGCAGCAGTGCTCGAGCAGTGTCTGTTACCTTGGGAGGGAGGGAGGGAGTTCCTCAGCCCAAGTGAGGTTGGGAAGCTGCGTAGAGGTTGGTGCTCGACAGGCACCCCAATTTTTCTTGGTTCGTAAGGCATCCTGACTGACCTTCCTGCAGTCCCAGCCCATCTAAGGGCAGAGCATGGCAGAAGGGCCCTTGCTTGGCTCACCACCTTTGATTTTTATCTCGAGGAATGGAGGCTTTAAAATCCATAAAGTCAACGCCTTCCATCAGCCCTGCAAAACTAAAGGTAAATGCCAATTGCCGAAGCCTTTCTCAGTACGAACGGGTACGCATCAGCTCCTGAAAAATGCACTTGCTATTTTAGTTCAAAATCAACAAATCCATTCTTGGGCTTTTGAGCATTTAAGCTTCCTTAAGTAAGCAATAGATTTTTTTTTTTTTTTTTTTTTTTTCCAGAATTAGAAAAATAATTACTAGGAGGCAGTGAGTCCCATTAAGAATGGGCAGGAGCACTAGAGGACTCAGATTCAAACTGTTGTTTTTCCAGTATATTTTTCCCAGTGTTTTTTCCCAATATATTCCTAGAAAAAAATCAGCTAAATCATTTGTCAGACAAGAATTATCTTTCAGTGTATTCACGGTGTACTTTCCTGCTAAATCGTGAGAGACAACAGGTTTGTTGAAGCAGGAATAAAATTCACCTTGCTGATGGGATAAATTAATTACATAAAATATTTTTTTTTTTGTAGTGGTTTTGATCCAGTGAAAAGATAGGTGCTACCAGTTCACTGGTTGCCTGAAACCAGTGAGGGGAACAGCATGTCTTGAAAGAAGAAATTGCTGAAATGACCCTGTAGCTCATTTGCATTGATTGAGTGAAAGGATGGTGCTGTCCTGATAGTCCTGATATTTTTTTCATCTGTCCTCAGTGAACCAAGGGGGCTGTTGGAGGGACTGAGAGATAAGTGCTCCTGCTCTACAGGGAGTTTAGTTACTATGGGGCAGGGGGGGCTTCCTCCCTGCCAGGATAAACTGCAAGACGGAAGAAAAGAAAAGGGAAGGTCCCAGACAGAGGCACTTCTTTTAAAACAAACAAAAAACCCCACCGGTTTATTTTCAGTTTGTGACAGTGGGGCAGCCTTAGCATTTGTTTCATGGAAACCTCTGCAGTTGATCAAGACAGACAATGAGTAAGATCATGCTCTGCTCATGAAAGCACCTTCTTCCAGAGACCACTGTTTGCTCCTGATCTGCTGCTAATTAGTCTCCGCCCTGTGATTCTGAGTCATTATATTATTTGCCCTTTTCCATGGTTGCTTTTGGTGTGGAAACTGAGACAAATATTGCTCCCCTGCTGGAAATCGTCATTGTGTAATCAAATTCATCAGTACCTGGAAGCCCAGATGAGAAGGGAATAGTTTTTTTATTATTCTTTTTTATGTTTTTGGTCAGTAATCTCTGCCAGGAACATTTTGAAGCTCAGCCACGCTGTATGTTATGGTGATGCACTGCATGAAGCATCTGGATAGTTTCTGTAATGTCACAAATTATTTTATTTGTTGAAACAGCAAAGCTATTAAGCAGCCTCCAAGGCTACCATCAGGAAAAGGTGGAGGGATTCCACACTTGAGGCTCTTCAGTGCTTCTGACAACAGCAGGTGCCTCTATGCATGCCCACAGCTTGCCATGAGGTGTACTGCCTCCAGCCATAACTTCCCAGTTTATTCCAGGATCGTGCAGGATGTTGCCCTACAACTTCCCTGCGTCGCCTTGTTTCAAGCATCACTGGGTTAAATGCCTCCTGCCTGATGTGCCAAGTTCTGTTTTGCTTTGTTTCCGTGGTGGAGGAAGAAGTGGACAGGTTGTCAGGGTCACCAGTGTCTTTCGCTGGTATCACTGGCTTCCTTGGCTTGGCAGGGATTACCAGCACTGAGCTGTTCTTGAGAATGTGTCCTTCTGATGAACTTGACTGAGGCTGGTTCAGGCTTGGTGCTGTGACTCAGATGAGCTGGCTGGAGACTTAGGAAAGCAATTAGCTTAAGAAAACTAAATTGGAAAGTTGCATAGTGGGTTACTGTAGCAGATGCACACAATCATCCCATTACACCTTAACCCTGAAGTGGGACAAGAGCCTCTTAGCTGTGTCAACTGTGATGGGTGGCTGCAAAGCCAGAGTGGGTGTGCCTAGGCAACAAGAGCAAAACTGAAGGGGGTAGTTATAAAAATTAATTAAATAGTAGGACACAGCTAATTGTTCCCCAAGAATTCATGTCCCATGCTGTATTCCTCCTCCCTCTGTTACCTCTGAATCCCAGGGTTCTGCTGTTTCCCTTTCTTCAGCACTTTGGGGCTAGGTGGCATCTTCCCTTTCCAAAAGGGCTTCTCAGTTGAAAAAATGTAACTTGCCTGGATGGCCAGCACGTACCTCTGGGTTGGCAGCTGGGAATCCTGGGGTGCTCTACCTGGTCAGCTCTTGGTAGGGAATAACAAACCCCAAAACATGGCTGAGCCCTTCTGTCTGGGCTGCTGGGTCTGGGCAGTGCAGGGAGCATTGAGTGCTCTCCTAAGGGGCTAGGGGGAGGCTGCTGAGCTCTCCCCACAACAGCAAATTCCTGTTTCTTTTCTTTGCCATGTTCCTGTGGGAATTAAGATGTCTGTGCTGTCCTGGTAGAAATAATTCTACCCATTGCACATGTACTGCACTGATGAGACTGATGATGACTGTCTGAAAAGGCTGCATAGATAGTGACAGCAGTCAGTGACTAATTTGATGGAAGGATAAGATGATCGTAATGAAATGATTTTTCTGTGGCACAGCAATTACAAGACTTGGAGTTGCCCAAGCATCCAGTAGCACCCCAAAGACTGGAGGCTTTTTCTACTCTTTCTTCATGTCCTGCTCTTAATAAGCATCTGTTGCAATAAGAACAAAGATGCAGGAAGAGGGGAAGGGAAGAACGGTCTGCACTCATGTGAAATCTTAAAATAAATACATCTTTTTTGGATGTGTGTGGTGAAATGGTTATATGGTAACACCAAGGGACAAATCCTGACCACTGAATATTTGTTCCTTTTGCAGTAAGCCTTGGTACAGCTCAAGTCTCTGACCTTACAGTACTAGTTTACAGTATCAGTAGTTTCCTGCCATGACTCAGTGGCTGGAACGGTAATATGACAGTCATTTTTTTCCTCTGTCTTTCCAGACCTCTTTTGAAGCTTCTCAGAGTGGGTGGGGAGAGACAAGTGACAGATATAGTCCTGGTTCTTGCCCCACCCCCACCCCCCTTCTTTTTTTCTTTTAATTTTCTAACAAAAAAAAAAAAAAAAAAAAAAATCAACCTGCTCTTGCTTTTTTTCCTGTTCCTTTCAGTCCTCTTATCCATCAGGCCTCCCTTTCACACATGTCCTTGACCAAATCTTACTTTCCGTTTTGGTGCTACTGGTGGTGTCTAGACCTGCTGATAATGCCTGGGAAATACTGAGCTCATTCCCTCCCTGGGTTTTTTTTTCCCCCCTCACCGGTACTTTTCTACTCTTCAGATCAAACCTCTTTACATCCTCCCTTCCCCTGCAGTTATCTTGCTGAGCCTGCACTGCTGTAAGAAACTCTGCTACCAGTAGAGATTGATGAGTTTTATATAGGCTGGGCTGGATATGGTCTATAGGGAAAGTCTACTGACAGCCATCCCACACTTTTTCAGCGGGAGGTATAACATTTGGTAATGGTCCTGGTTCTCCTCAACCAAACCAGCACTATGCCTAATCTGGAATCACCCTAGGAATCTGTCTTGGGCTGGAGAGTCAGAAGATGAGTGAGACTGTAGGCACCCAGGCTTACCTTGGGCAATATTCAATGATTTTTGCTTCTGCAGCTTTTGTTTTGGGGACAGAAGCCTTAATTAACTTCAATTATTATTTTTTTTTAAAACTGAGTTATAAACTTGATCCTACTCTGGACACCACATCAGCAATGTATTTCAGGCCAAAATTATTTGGAAGGCCACACAGTTTTGTTTAGACTGTGGTCTAAAGATGTTTGCTGGCAAAATTCAGAAAGAACTATGAGATGCTACTGAACTGGGCCCTCGGTTCAGCTCTGCAATGTTTGCTAATCTGAGATAGAATCTTGCCTCAGTGGCCTACATTCAGGAGAGCTCCTAATTACAAATGACACAACAGAGCAGAACAAATAATGCTTTTCATAGGAAATACTAAGAAGAAGTGATGTTAGTGTATGGGGACCAAACTTCTCTTTGGCTTGCAGGACATTATAAAATCAGGTTTTTAGCTCTACTCAGGGAAAGTCTAGAGTAATTGTTCGGGTGAGAAAGGATGAATGTGTTTCAGGACTAGGTGAAATTCATTGTATTTACTTCATGTGAAATTGAAGAGACCAACCCAATAGGAAAGGTGAATCTTTCATAAACTCTGCAATGTGCCTTGGAAATCTCTACTTTGGAGGAGTCTTTTTCTTCGTGTCCATATCAACAGAAGTGCCTTTTGGGACCCTATGTCCACAAGCCGTGGTGGGTGGAGGTGGGATGCAGCTGCCTTCTCTGAATGCTCTTGGCTGAAGGGGGGGGCTTTGGGCAGGCAGAGCTGGCCGACAGCTTTCCTTTTGCAGGAGAGCACATTAGGCAAGAGCAGACTTTTTGAAGTTGTTTTCAGTGTCTCCAGACTGGATGTAAACACGTGGTGAACTGCTGTGTTTTGAAAATTGATGCTGCTTGTTGTTGTCGTCGTCGTCTTTTCCTATACATCTTGGCTATGTACTGATTTTGAATTTTATATTTTTTTTACAGTATGTGCAATTTCCTATGAGAACGTAGCCCTTCAAAGCCCCGACAGACACTTGTGTATTTAATTACCTTTTAAAAAAGCAAAGCCGCTTCTCCGACTTGCCCTTTCCCATCCCTCGCTATTGCCACTTGAACCTCGCTCGCCACCGAAGGCCCGGGAGCTGTGAACACCGCACCTGCTCCCCCGGGCGTCTCTCTGGCCTGCAGCGGGCAGGGCGCTCCGGGCCGCGGGGCCTTTTGCCGGCGCTACCCCCACCCAGGCCCCGGTGGCGGGGCGAGCAGGCAGCGCGGTACCGGGAACCGG
Organism: Megaceryle torquata; assembly: GCA_024611175.1. NCBI lineage: Eukaryota > Metazoa > Chordata > Aves > Coraciiformes > Cerylidae > Megaceryle > Megaceryle torquata. The sequence goes on from JANIJG010025662.1 coordinate 16,882, forward strand.
AGCCCCCGCTCCGCCGCTGCCTGAGGAGCCAGCGCCCTCTCTCGGCCCCGCCGCACCGGGACTCGGGAGGGATTGGACTGGGGGGGGTGGTGTCAGCGTGCCGGGCGGTCCTCCGAAGTAACGCGTGCCCTGCCCCGGCTCACGGCGGCAGGCGGCTGCCCCTCACCGGGCTGCTGCCGCCCCTCGCCTGGCTGCAGCGTACCTGCTCCTTGCAGGTACGGAGGGATCGGCACCGGCGATATGCCTGTCTCCCGCGTGCACATATGGTAGCTCTGTCCGAGAAGGCTCCTTACTTTTGAATCCCTAAATTTTGAGGGATCCGGTCAGCTAGAAGGAATAGAAATCTTTGGAAGTGTTAGTTAAGTTGCTCTGGACAGCGAAGAGAGTCCACTGCTGGGAAGCAGATAGCAGGATTTCCCTTGCAAACTCTTTACTTGGTGGTTTCTTTTCCCCAGTTACTTTTACTAAACCAAGTCCTGTGGAGAAATTTCCTTCAGTCAGTGGAAATCTTCCCTTCTAATAAGGAAACAATTTATCAACACCCTAAAGCCTCTCAAATTAGTGTGAAAAATAGACCATCAAGGGAGAGTCCTAGAGAGCTCTCAGGATGCACCAGATACTGAAAGTGGGCAGATGAGGTCTGGCTGAATAATAACAATAACCAGTAATCTAAATTCTCTACTGCAAACCACTCTTCTACCTAGCTTGAAATTTGGGGGTTGCTGATTTTTTTTAAGTAGCACATAGTTGACAGTAGGAGTTGTGCTAACTGCAGACAATCTTATCCTCATGTTTCTGTCTCCAGAGTTAATTTTAATGTTCAACACCAGCGTTTGCACGTGAAATCTTTCATGTTCCTGAAGATGATGAGAAAGTGAAACTGAGTCCTATCATCTTAGAGTAGTATTTTGTGATAACAAAAGTAACAGGCCTTTGCTTTCTTGAACGCTGTTGAATGCGTCAGGCCTAAGCACTGGGGAATTTCACAGCAGAAGTCAGATATCCCCCTGGGATCTTACTGTAAAGGTGTCTGTGTTTCTGTAGCTCTGTGCTGCAGTTACCCTCTGTCCAACACCTTTCTGTGCCTTCTGGGCGTCTGGAATCACAGCCACCAGGCACAGGCCCATGAGCTGTTCTGAGGATGATTCTCACGATCTGTTGGGCGCTTGCACTTGACACTGTACTCGCTGTACTACAAAAACATGGACCCTGTAAACAGACCATTAGTACAGCACCACACAAATACAACTTGCAGGCACAAAAGAGTGAGTAGTACATCAACCACGGCATGAAATCCTCCTCTTACACCACAGAAAAGTACGGCGGTAATGGGCCCTGCTATGGCACCACTGCCTGAGCTGAGTGGGGCACCCCAGGGTCAGCAGGAGCAAGGAAAGCCAAGAGGTCCTGAATGGTGATACAGCTAGGACCCCTGATCTGGGCACAGTCCTCTCTTGGTTGCTGGTATTGTGACATATTTTAGTATTTGCATGAGCTTTCAGTCAACAGACAGGCCTTAAAGACAAGGTGTGGAGGGTTTTGCTCTGAGGAGGGTAGCTGCCTGCCAGCCCGTGCCAGGGGCATGAGGCAGGGCTGGGGGGCATTGCCTGAGGCACAGTGGTGAGCTCCTGCCTTGCTCTTGGAGGGAAAGCTCGGTAAACATGGGGGGTTTGGTTTCTCAGCACACGTTCGGGTTGAAGTATTGCAATAATTAACAATATTTTGTAATTTATGCTGTGCTTTTTATTATAGCTAAGGTGGAGATGAACAGTAAACTCAAATCTTCCTCTGCTCATTTCTTATCTCTCATACAACATAAATGTTTCAGCTATAGTTTTTCTCATTGCTATAGATGCTGCATTCATCCTGCCCTTCCTATGCCATTAAGGGACTGTGAAGTTGGTTTAAGAAGACAGGTGATAGTTTCTGTAGCGTGGTCCAGGTTCACAGATGACCAGACCCCACTTATTCCCCAGTATGGCTGGCCAGTGTCCCAGTGGGCCTTTGCTGTTGTAGGGGTCCTATGAGCCTTACTGAAGCCAGACCAAGCCCAGCAGCTCTCTGGTGGCCACGAGGTCTGAGGTCTCGCACTGATATTCTTCCTTTTACCTGGTTGCACTGAAGTGTGAGGGCCAGTGAGAAAGACATTGTGTCCTCAGGACCAAGTGGGATCTGCAAACCATGCAGAAGATTTGCCCCGTTATCCCAGTTGGCTTTTGGTTTTAAACTGCTTAAAAGGCAAATAAAACCTGTTTCTTCTGGCTAAGAGCTGCAGTGCGTAAGCAAAGGACTGGCTTGTGTGTAGAGTGGAGATGTTTATCCTCTTAGTGTTTCCAGTCTCCAAAAAGATATATGAAGTGCTGTGGACCATCTTTTTACTGGACAAATTAATTTCCCACATGATTCCCTGGCTTTTGGGAGAGTTTTGGGGTTTTGTTTTTGCTGCACATCCTTCAGTCTCTTGTCCTGTTTGCTAGCAGGATGTGGAAATAATTTTGGAGAAAACATTTTAGCAGTTTTCATGGTTTTTCTTCATTTCCTACAGAAAAGACAGAGAGGGCTAGGAGGTTTTGAGTCCTTAATCTGTTGGTCTTCAGAAGATTGGTTTCAGCATGTGTGCTCTGGAGGCCCTATTTCTCAGCCATCCAAGAAAGCAGAGGGTGGGGATGGTGGAATGTGGATTTTTGGTGCAGTTTGCTGCACAAATATATCAAAATACCACCCAGTATAGTTTGTCAGGACTTAGTGTGTCACCTAGTAACAGACTGCAATTAGATCTCTCTCTTGCTCCTACCAACCTTGGGAGGACTCTGCTGCTGTTGTATCCCTTGGAAAAGCTTCTCCGGATGATTGGCACTGAGGGTTTTGTATTGACCCCAGTATTCCAAAGCCCTGGAAATCTGGGACGTGGGTCCTCCCCAAACAGCTGCATTCAGCATCTTTTCCTCTAGTATCTGTCAGGCAGCTACCCATGCTTTCCTCTGCGTGTCTCTGGCGTGTTGCTGTGCAATGGGCTATCCCTTCCCAGTGGCTTTCTGGTGACCCACCCTTCAATGGGAGCTCTAGCAAGCTGTGAAGCATAAGACATTTTGCTTCAGAAACTCTCATCACTTTGGGTTGATGGTGGCTTAACACCCAGAGCAGCAACCTAAACGTTTATATACATGTCTGTATCTGGTGAGTTGCCTCGATAGTAGAAAATCGTCCCAGTTAGTGAATTTTCCCTGTGGCTTTAGGTAGCTGTTGTTTTCATAAACAAATGGTTTTGCTGTGCATGTTTCTCTGTAAGAGATGGCTTCAGCAAAGTGCTGCTGACAGTTGTGAGCAAGTAGTGGTGCCGTTTCATGTCCCTTTGATGCCACTCACTTTGCGGTAGTGCGGCCCAGTGGTTGTTAATGAGAAAGTGGGGTGCACAGCCTCCTGTCTCTCCTGCACGAGAGCTGCTGGTGCTTGCACATGTCTTCAATTCTGTGTACGAGCACCCTGCTGAATCAGTGGGCAGCTGCAGTGAGACTCTTTCGAGTGATTTGTTTTATACAGCAGCAAACAGGCAGCCTGGCTCAGCACAGCTTCAAAGAATGACATTTTTTAATATTTTGACTCAATACAAAAAAAAAAAAGCATGAGATTCCAGCAGCTTGGAAAGACGCAGTTACAGAGGTAGGCGTTACCCAGTGATTAATGTCTCTTTCTTCAAATCCAAACCTCTCAGCTCCTTTCATACTTTTTTTTTTTTTTTTTTTTTTTTTTGCTAGCAACAGCAGATCCTGTGCCAGTCTCCTCGGTCTGAATTTCTTTAGGTGCAGACAGTATTGCCAAATTTGGTTTCTTGGCAATTTTGGACTTAGGAGTTCAGCTCTGACTACGCATTCAGATCCCTGAGTATTCTGCCTGGAAGTTGTTATCTGTTGAGCTGATTTATAGAATGTGTTATTCTGCTTTCCTGCGGCATTTTTACTGTATGGAAAACATTTTGTGCTTATTATCACTTGCCACATGCATTTAATCTATTTTTGGTAATTCTTCAGGGCCCATCACCATGGTATCCTAGCACCAGTGAACATAATGCTGATATCCATTCAATGTGAACCGCTGAAGCACAACTCCTTCTAATTTTAACGTGGTTTTATTATGTTGCTTATTTTTCAAGCACAAGGCATTTGTGCTGTAAAAAAACCAATGCTTGAAGCTAAGACCAGGCATACTGTAGATGGAACCATTTCTAAATGGCCAACCAGAATTAACGAAGCCATTGGACTAGGCCTCCCCATTACTGCTGTCTGTGTGTTATTGTGAGGGTGATACACTTGAGATGACTTTTCTTTTTTAAAAAAATCTGTATCGCTCCAGTAACACAAAGTGGCCAAAGTGCCCTGAGTAGCTCTGACTTGTGGCACTAAATTTTTTTCTGTGCATTAGCTAGGCTGTAGAGTGTGTTAACAGGTTGCCAATGTGATGAGGGGTATTGGCATAATGTATAGGGGGAGGTGGTCACTAAACCTTGATGCACAGCAGTAGATCCAGATGTGTTGACTCCTGTCAATCGCCAGGGTCACTCACTGTCCTACTTCAAGCCCAGTTGACAGCAGAATAGTAATTCAGTCATTTCGAACTTTCACTGAGCTCATACTGTAGGGACATAAGTGGTGAGTATGTAGTTGCTTCCTGACAACAGTAAGAGGTTGTGATTCAGCTCCGTTTCTCTCAGCATAACACAGAATTTTACTAAGGTACATGGCTCTGTGCAAGACAATAACAGGCACATTTAACATGTTCAGTGTTTTTCTTATTACATACATTTACCTCTTGCTAAATCATTATGCAAATGATTCTGAACTAAATGTTTCACAACTAAAACATGAATGAAAACAAGGTTGTATTTATTCTTTTGGCAAGTACAAGCTCAGTGTATATTTAAAAGACATCAAAGTGAACTGCGTGGGAAAAAAATGTAAACACCTTTGGAACAAAACTGAACAAGTAACCTTGCACTGTTGCAAAAGTCTGTGGTAGGGATGCCTGGGACTCTCTTGTACGTGCTGGGCAGGTACGTGGAGGAAAGGCAGGTCTGAGAGCCAAGTGATGTTTCCTGGGGCTAGTGTTGGTGTTGAGTCTCAGCTGTGTCTGCTCCTGGTGAATGTATCCTACTAAAACTGAAAGGGTGGCTTGATAAACCACCAAGGCCAAGATCCACGAAGGTCCCAAATGTCTTGTGTGCCAGTGAAAAATATTTCTAAAAATGAGTCTCCTGTGGCAATTTTTTAAAAGCCGTACTTGGGGATTTTCGTTGTGCCTAGAAAATATTGATAGAATGGGTGGTTAACCTTTGGGCAGAGGATATCTCTTCAAGTTTCTTTGTAGCTAAAGGTATCGAGTGTCTGTTAACTGTCCACGTTCATGTGGAGGGGGTGGGCGTCTCTAGGGTGAATACAGCCTCTCTGTCTCTGGGCTGGAAAAGTCCTGCTCTGCGTTTCCAGCTACTGTGTGTCACTCCATGATTACCATGTTCTTGTGGGAGATAAACTGTTGTGGTTGCAAATCAAAGCAAAACAAGACACTCAAGCATACAGCATCTAGGATGGATTGAGATGACAACTCACTGTAAAAGGTAGTATGCTGTCCATGCAGACAAGTGCTACCTCTGTCAGTACAGGCACTGTTTCTTTTTCTTATTTTTTTAAATTATGTCCTTGTTCTATGTAATGTTCTCCTAATGAGACTGAAAGAAAATTGAGCTTTTCCAGCATGTGCTGGAACTGTTGTTTGCAGTGTTCCAGGTGACTCACTAATTTCTGTGAGTATTACGGCCCAGAGTTGCATGGCTCACCAGAGGTCAGGAAAGATCATTCGGGGAGCTAGGCGGACCCCAAAAGGCTCCTGGTCAAAGGTAGCATCAGCACTACCTTTCAGTTCTGAAGGGTGCTTGCCTGAAATGTTCCTGGGTGCTGGAAACTTTCCAGCTGTAACTGCTGTTCTCTCTCTTCACCATTAAGAGGGTATCTCTCATGTCTGAACTACATCTTCCCAGCTATGCAGAAAACTCATCACTTCCTACACTCTGCTGTACATTATGTACATAAGAAGGTAGATTCTTCCTTTCCTCCAAGCCACAGACTTTGCATATCCAAAAACTGCTTTCATTTCTTTAGATGAAATAATCCCATCTTCTTCCCTTTCTAACATCTTGGAACTGTTTTCTGGCCTTCTAATAACTTTTCTTGCTCCCCTGATTCTTTCCCATCATTCCCATATTTTGTCAGGTGCAGTGCCTAGCCCTGGAAACAGGCATGGAGAATATGGGACTTGGCAGCAGGGCTGTGTGCAGTGGATGGGTGATTTAAAGAGCAGTGTAGTCTTCTACCTCGGTCTGTTCTTGCCAGTGCTGTTTGACTTTCTGCAATGCCGTGGTGCACGTGAGTCCTGGTTTTCCTTGTGACCCACCCACCTCCAGGTCTTTCTCTGCAGAGATGCTGCCTGGACAAGTTATTTTCATATTGCAGCTGTGAAGCTGATTTGTCCTACCTGGCAGAAGCAGCTTTCAATTTCCCCCATTGAATTTTTTTACCCCAGATCATTTCTGCAAGCAGTCCAAAAAGGTTTTAAGTCCAGACCTATCCTTCAAGATGCTGACAGTTCCATCTGTCTTGCCTTCCGGCTTGCAGTGCCTTGATAGGTCATGGTCTCTTCTTCTACCTGTTTGTGTTTTTCTATCATTAATGCAAAGTCCAAACAACAAACTACAACCCAAATGTAGTTTGCTTATGACAGTGTCGAGCTGATTAATATTGGTCTGTCAAGTAATGTCTGGAAATGGTCAGGACTCAGGAGTCTCCCACTTGATGCATCTGAAAGCTCAAACCTCCTGAGCAGCAGGACCCCAACAGTCCAGCACTGGCACGTAAAATCCCAGTATCAATAGTAAAACACCAGAATAATCTACCGAGTGACAAATCAGTCGTCCTTTTCACTACTACTGAAGTTAGGCATGTGTTTTGATTTGCCTAGACTGCCTGTTTGAATCTGAAACCAGCTTTCACTTTGCAAACATGTGACACACTGACATTTATTTTTTCAATCTATTGCATGAAAATAATACAATTTATTAAAAAAAAAAATCATCACAGGCTAGCTTTTTCCTCTCTGTCCTGCTCTTTTCCAGGTGCAGGGAAAGCCTGCCATGTAATGTGTATAAGGAATTCACACTGGGCACACCAGCTGGTCTGGAAGGACCCAGCACTCTGCCGTACACCATACACTGCTCACTCCCTGCTATGGGCTTTGCGCTGTTTCCACTGGAGTTTGGTGGTGAGTGATTCATTGGGAGCAGCTGTAGCTCTAATAAGCACTGGGGGCACCTCAGACTCCCAAGAGCTCGTGATAGTATTTTTCCCTGGCTAAATGACTGCTTTTGTGGCTTTGCATTTTGCTATTTTAGTAACAGAATGAACTGCTTTGCTGGGGCACTTACTACTTGTCGTTCCAGTGATGTTTTGGTCAGATGCATATTGTTTAAAGAGGAGATTTGTGTTTCTGGATAGTGTTGAGCAGTGGTCTGGGTCCTTGCAAAGACTCAGGGTGACAGTTCAGGAAACCTAAAGTCAAAGGGTGACTCCAGCAGGTGTGACCTGTGTGTTACACAGCTCTCTTGCTCACTGCTGCTTCACCAACCATGCCAGTCTGCTGGTAACCTCACAAACAAGGTCCTCAAAGGGGAATAACAATTAACAGCCAGCTTCCTTAAGGTGGTCGAGGGCAGTGAGCCATGATCTCAACCTCTCCTTCTGCCACTGTCAAGCTGGCATCTTTTCCTGAGCATGCCTGTATTTTATCCTCACATTCACACTCTCCATGTTCTTCCGCTTTCTGTCTTCTCCATTGAGAGTCCAGAAATAAAATAACCTCCTAATCATTTCTACTGTAACTATATAACTGGAAATGTAAGTGTAAAAGGAAATGTAAAGTCTCTTCCTGTTTCTTATTAGTCAATATAATACATTTCCAGTCTCAGAGAGATTATGGTAATATTTTATGCCACTTTTTTTTGCCTAATCTGCTTTCTCAATTATCAACTCCCTTGGAGGAAAAGTTTTCAATTCAGTCATCAGAATAGCCAGAGTTGCTTTATGTGCTGTTTCCATTTTCATTACCCAAGTCTGTATCAGGAAGGGCAAAGAATAACACTTGTATGAGTGTCTATTCTCAGCCCATCAAGGAACACAGCACAATGTAGGCTGCCTGATTGCTGGCTCAGCCGGAGTCCAGGACTGTTGTACTGTTCAACTCTGTGTATTTTTATCAGCTTGTGTTTCAGGCTTTCTCTGTGTGGGAGAGTTTAAATCTAAACGTTGCTTAAAAAGTCTGTAAGTGAGGGAAAGAGCCTAAAATAAGGCCAAAGAGATTAGAGCATGGCTTCACTGTTATGGTCCAATCATTCTTTCCATTAGACTCAAGGATTATAAATTAATGACTCCACTATTTATTCTTTTTCTCTCACTGAAGCATTGGTTAAGCCCGTAAACAGCATGAGTCTGTAAATATGAAAAGACTTGGCATTTGGTACCTTCTGTCATGCCAGTGGTGTTGCTGGTTTCTGTTTTCCTCTTAGTGTTTCTGTTCCTGAAACACCTTGTTATACACACCGTGTGCCAGGATTATTTGGAAGCAACAGCAATCCTTTCCATGTCATCCCATCATCCACTCATACAGAGGGAATTCGTGACAACACTTTTCCTTGCCTTGCACAGCTAGAGTAGTAGAGGAGGGAGAAAGAGATAACAAGCAGATGCCAGGCCTGGGTCTTAGAGGGTTTTACTTGAGAGGTACCTATGCAACGTGGACTCCTTCTGAGCAGCGGCAAGGTGTGAACTTCCTGGCATCGAGGGGGAGGAGCACATCTGAGCAATGGCCAGCCAGGCTGGGCTGAGAGCTGGGGAGGGGTCCTGGGCTGGTGACACAGGGGTAGCTTTTGTGGGAGCAGAGACAAGGTGCAGGCAGGAAAGGAGGCAGAGGTCCCAGTGTGTGGGTATGACTTGAGGTTGGAGTTTTGCTTTGAGCAGATGCTGTAGTGAGAGTGGGCGTGGGCTTAGGGGACACTTCTGGAAGGGTGAGAATGGTGGGAAAACAGCATGGAGATGGGGGGAGGTCCTTGGCAATGGAACTCACAGCTCTGGGCAGTGACAGAACACCCTACAGTTCTGAACCCTTGTTTTAGTCTGTTCTGACACTAAGACGTAGATAACATGGAAACAGAAAACTTACATCCAGCGCACTGCAGAGAAGACAGATGTTTCCTTCTGGCAAGGGAAGCTTTCAGATAAGAGAACACCACCTTTTCAAAACTTCAAGACAAAGCACACCTTTTCAGAAATGCAGCTGGGTAGCACTTAGCCATAATGAAGTAAGTTTAGCACAGATGTTTTCATAGGGAAGCGAGCATTAGCCGCTGCAATGAGCAGTGCGAATGGAAGTATCCTGCACTACGGGGCTTCGCCGTGAGAGGGTCAGAGGTATAATCGGTTGCAGCTGTTCCAGGCTTGTTTCCACTGTCAGTGTAAATACTGGGGATGAGTGCGCTGGCTGGCTAGACGTTGGGCTGACCTAGACTGCTTCTGAAAACTCAGGATGTGCCATTCCTGAAAGGCTCTTAATTTTTCCCATCCCACCCTGATTGAAAACATTCCTTGTTCAGCCAAAATGTGAAGAAGAGAGCAAAGGGTCCAGTTCAACTCCTGCTGGGAGCAGTGACCAGTCTCAGCCAGGGCAGGAGCTGGCTGACAGTGGGTGACAGCAGCCTGCTGCATCAAATCAGCCCAATTCTGGCATTTAGAAATCCAGGATAGTGGCCCCCAGCCCCCCCAGTTTCCCTTAAAGCTCTGGAGTCAGATTCTGTTCTGGTGCTGGTATAGGGGCCTGCCAATTTGGCAATAATTTCCTTTAAATGAACTGAAGACCTGGTTCATTGCACAGATCTGCAACAACAACAGCAACAAACAACCCAGCCCCCTCCCCCCCATCAAACAAATCCAACCCAAATCAAAGAAACAACCAACCAAAAAAAACAGTGAAAGGGCTCTCTGGGGAAGCATTCTGTCATGGTGAGCATGTGCATGTTATAGGAGCAATATCCTTTGATTCACTCAATATTGTGGATTATTTCCTGTTTAAAAAAAAAAAAAAAAGACAAAAAAACACCCACCAAAAAAAAAAAAAAAAAAAAAAAAAAAAAAC
>JANIJG010025665.1:0-11095 GCA_024611175.1 Megaceryle torquata
CCCCCCGCCCCCCCTGGGGCGCCCCCTCCGGGGGGGGGGGGGGGGGGGGGGGGGGGGGGGGCGAGGCCACCGCCTCACATCGGCACCGCCCCCGCCCGCTTGCAGCGCCGCGCCGGCCGGGCCGAGAACAGCGGAGCCGAGCAGGGACGGGGCGGGAGAGGGAGCCTGCGGGGCTAGTGGCGCAGGTACGCGGTACCCCTCCCGGCCCGAGCTGGTCGAAGGAGAAGAAGGAGAAGGAGGAGGTTGCTGCCGCCTCTGCGTCTCAGGGCACCCCCCGCTTCAGGGGACCCCCGCCCGTCTCAGGTTTTCCCGCGCCTCCCACACCCGCTTTATGGGGCTCCCGCGTCTCAGGACGGCCCCCCCCCCGGTTCAGGGGCTCCCGCACCTCAGGGGACAATCCCCTCTGGACACTCGCTGCGCCTCGGGGGCTCCCGCGCTTCAGGGGACGCCCCGCCTCAAGGATTTCCCTCCTCAGGCCCCCCCCAGCGTCAGAGACCCTCCCGCCCCTGAGGGGACCCCGGCCTCGGGGTGGTGAGTGCGGCAGGATGAGGGTCAGGCCCTGGTGGAACCCAGCTGGGCTTTGAACTTTAACTCCAAAGAAGAAAAAAAAAAAACAAAACCAAAAAAAAAAACCCCAAAAAAACAACTTTGAATTTGGAGCCACGGCTGGTTCTTTGGGGCCTGCTGCAGCCTCACAAGCCCCCCAGATCAGGGCTGAGGGTCGGTGGGTGCGTGGGCCCAGGGCTGAGGGGGGTGAAGGCCCGGCACGGGGGTCACGCGTTGCTTGGTCCATGTGACAGAGGTTTGGTTTCTCCAGTTAACTTCAGTTTCCTGATATTTGGTGATAAAGTGTCTTTGGAGTGGGTGAGCAGTGGGAGCTGGGGCTCCTTCTTCCCTCTTGCAGCCCAGGAGCAAGCAGAGGTTTGGCCAAGGTGAGATGGTGATGGTGGAACCTCAGAGGGACCCTGCACCTGAACAGCGAGGTCAGGGGAGATAGCTCATCACCCTTAGGTGATGTTTCCTTTGCACAATAAACAACTCTTAAGTGTGGGATGTTGTAGGAAACACGTTTTCTTATCTCTCTGGCTGGCTTAAATCAGCTTTATTTAGCTAATAACCTCACGTTGGAATAGTGCCTTTTGTTTTGATTGCATTCCAGTCTTGTTCACAGTGCTTAGCCAGTCATGAGGAACAAAAAACCACTTTCCTAAGATATTTAACTGATTAAAAATTTTGCAGGTGTATATTTGTTTAACTATACTTTTATCGCTGTAATCTGTCCTCGTTACTAAATGAAGGGCTAAATTTAGCATAAAAGCTGTCAACTGTTCCAATCAACATGTCTTAATGACTGCCAACAAATGGAAAGGAGGCTTTCATGGCAAAAAGCAGAATGAGATTAGATCAACTCTGTTGATAAAACTCTGCTGCTTGCTGCATTAGGTCACGATTTAAATCAGTGTTTCTTCTATTATTTTCATCATTAATAGGAATATTGACGCGCAGCGGACAAGGCAGTGCTCCTCTGGGGACCAGTTGGTGGTGTTCCCTTTCATTACCATCTTCCCCGTTAGCAGCTACACGTCGGGATCTCCCAGCGAGCCATTTTTCAGACCAGTTAACGCGTGCCTTGTTAATTCCATCTAATGGAAGTTTTTAATCAAGATGTCAGGTGGTGCTAAATCAAGCACCTCGCCAAAGTGTGGAACGTGTAATGTCCACTTTATTGCCTTTATCAATCAGCTTTCCATTATTGTAAAAAGAATATTTTCCTCTTTAATCCAGGCTTGTCTAACAGGGCCTGCTCTCGCTGGAACAATCTGAACTTCACTTTTCTTTTTTTTTTTTTTGTCCCCTTTCAAGGTGTCCCAGAAGAATCATTCCTGTATTCTGGCCAAGACTGATGTGAGTGCATTTCCTGCTTACCCTTGCTAAAATATTGGCTGCTATTGGCAGCCTTCCAGATCTTTAATATTCCCCCTTCACACTTTTCAATGGTTGTAGAAATTAACATTTGTGGTTTAGAATATGAGAAATGCATTTGGAAGTGACACCAACTGACACCAGGTGCTGTTGTGGCCCTGAATTCTAAAGAGTATTGATTGTTTACGAGGGAATAAGGAGTTTTCTTTCTGCAAACTCTCGGGCAGTGCCGTGGAGTATCCTTGGTTTGTTTTGCTGTCTTGGCTGGCAGGTTGCTTTCAGACCTGAATAAGCTGAAGAATCTCCTTCTTAGTGTAGGGAAGATGAGAAGTAGCAATGACTGTGAATTTTCCAGGTGTCTCATACCTTCTTTTTCTTTTTCAGGTTTTAATTACAAGTGGAAGGCAGGTCTTTGAAATACAGGATGGCTACTCAACAGCTCTTGCAGACCAGGCAAAAGAAAAAGTCCTGTAAGGTAAAAACGTGGAATTGCGATGGTACTGACAATCCCAGCTCTTGGTTTTGGACCTGTCACCTCTGCCCCTGGTGAGATGGAAACGCTTTCTGTTGTCTGCGCTGTTCTTAGTTGGATTATTTCCGGTTTAGTGCAGGAAGATGCAGAATGGGGCTGTGACATGTATTTCACTAAATCAATGTAGGCTCATTAGGGGTGCGCAGACCTTTATTAGCAGGAAGAAAAGTGGCAGACTAATAGAGGAACTAATTTCTGTGTGCTTTCTGCTGAGGCAGTTCATCTTAACATCACACAGCGATTCCTCTTCGCTCCACTCGTGGAGCCCTGTGCTGTTTACAGCTCTGCAGTAAAACCCCTCAGCGTTGACAGGCTCTGTCTGCTGTCAGAGCTCAAAAAACACCGTGGCAGGCAGCGAATTTTGGTACCACCGTGAACGCCACCCCAGCACTGGCACTTGTCTGACTCCACAGTTAACTTGGTAGAGCTAAGCTGGCATAAAATTATATGTTTGGGTTTTTTTCTTTTTGAGGAGTGGTTGTCTGCTAAGTGCCAGTATTGGTGCAGTGGAAGGGGTGGGAACGTTGAGCTGTGATAAACGGGGAGGGAGTGACCAACCCATGCAGTCTGCATCAGAGTAAATCACTTCAGATCAAGTGATAGATACCCTGAAAACATTGAATCCCACCCATATTAGACATGCGTAGTATGAAGACCAGAGAAACATTAAAATTCTATTTTGAAGTTACCCTCTTTTTCCACCTGCTGAGAGTTGCTTCTAAATCTAATCCCTGAGTTACACTAAAATGGTTTTGGCTTTGCCCTTCTGTTTCAGGAGCCAGTGTTGTTCCCCAGCAGTATTGCTACGGAGCAGCAGTCCATGGCGCTGGTGAAACGCCTGCTGGCCATCTCCGTGTCCTGCATCACCTACATGAGGGGGCTGTTCCCCGAGAGCTCCTATGGAACTCGCTATTTAGATGGTAACACTTCCAACTGGTGCTGAGGAACCAGGGTCTGAGGGACCTGGGGCAGTTTAGCCTAGAGAAGAGCAGCCTGAGAGGGGAGCTGAGCAATGCTGAGCAAGAGCTAAAGGGCCCCTTCAGGGGGGCAAGAGGATGGGGCCAGGCTCTTGTCAGTGGTGCCCAGTGACAGGACAAGGGGCAGCAGGCACAAACTGGACCCCAGGAGGTTCCATCTGAGCAGGAGGAGCAAGTTCTCTGCTGTGAGGGTGTGGGAGCCTGTCCCAGGCTGCCCAGAGAGCTTGTGGAATCTCCTGCTCTGGAGAGGTTCCCAATCCCTGGGAATTCCCGGGCCCCCTGCTCTGGGTGACCCTGCTGGATGGAGCAGGGGGGTGGCACCTCCATCTCCAGAGGGCCCTTCCAGCCCCACCGTGCTGGGATTCTGTGATTTATCTATAATCTGCTTTACATGTCAGCTTCCAGCTGCTCATATAGGTATGAGTCCAGTTTATTAGGACATTAGCTACCGGGCCTTCTCAAGTCTGGCACAGATGGTGCTGCTGCATCGGATAGATGGCAAGCATAGAAGACAATCAAAAGCTTTTGGTGACTCATGGCTTTACTGTTAGCGCTTCTTTTTGGTTTATAATCATTCCTCAGTGTTGCCAGCCCTGTGAAGCAGGTCTGAGAGTCAGGAGATTGACTTAAAAATCAGTCAGTTTTAACAGATTAAGTCTGATTGGTGTGTTTTACTTTCCTTTGTGTTTTTGAGCCCTCGAGGTTCACATGTTCAGCTTTCCTTCAGAGACTGAAAGTAGATTTGTTTGTTTTATTGCGGAATGTTTTTTTTCCTGCCAAGAAAAATCTTCCTTGAAGAATCAAAGTCTTGTGGTAGGATCACAAGAATTAACAGTGCTTTGATTCCTCCTATCTGTAGGCTCATTCAGGGTGTGTAGGTAGAGTGTGAGATGTCTCCGCGTGTTTCAGTCTGTTTCCATACGTTCACTTCTGTAGTTAGTGGTCCTGAAACATGGTCACGTGTGCTTTGTGGACTTGGTTGAGGAAATCCCACAGGAAATCCCAAATGGGCTCTTGATCATCCAACCCTGAAAAGCCACCCATCTTTCTAATCAAACATCGGGTCTTTCAAGTGCCTTTTTGATAAGGAATCGTAACACCTGGCCTGCCCCCACCATTGGGGGCTCTGGGGTTGAATCTGAAGGTGATATTAATTCACTTTGTGATCTGCAGGATGGGTTTCCTCTCAACATTCCGAGCACCTGAAGACAGAGGTAGAAAGAACTGGGTGGAAAAGCTGCACAGCCATTTCTGTTGTGTGGACGTTGGTGAATTCTGAAGGCAGAAGTGAAGGTGGTGTTAGGGAATGGCAGAATAGGTGGGAGTGGAGAAGAGGTGGGAGGAGAAGCAGGAAGCTGCTGGTGTTGGGAAATTCAGCTGTAACTCTGTCACTTTTTTTTCCTGGGAGATCCCAGAGCATCTGAGCAAAGCCTTGACATTTGAAAACACAGCAAAAACCTTGTGTCAGTTCACCTGGGACTCAAGTGGAAACCCAACATTTCCGCTCAGGAAGGACCTCCAGATAACACATTTTATCCAAAAAAGGGAGGGTGACTGGCTTAGTTTCGGTGTTTGCCCAAGAGCTGTGATAAGGATTTGTAACTCTGTGCTAAATCTGGTTTTGCAGACCTCTGTCTAAAAATTCTCCGAGAAGATAAAAGCTGTCTGGGATCATTGCAGATAGTCAAGTGGTAAGTGAGTAACAGTGAAACTAAGACAAGATTGTGCTGAACAGCAAAGACATCGACCCTGCGCGTTCGGCTTCTTCCTGATTTTTTTTTTTACAGTATCACAGGGTGTCAGGGTTTGGAAGGGACCTTGGAGATGCATCGAGTCCAACCCCCCTGCCAGAGCAGGATCATACAGTCTAGCACAGGTCACACAGGAACAGCCAGGCGGGGTTTGAAAATCTCCAGAGAAGGAGACTCCACAACCTCTCTGGGGAGCCCCTTCCAGTGCTTTGTGACCCTTACAGTAAAGAAGTTCCTCCTCATGTTTAGGTGGAACCTCCTGTGCTCCAGCTTACGTCCATTCCCCCTTGTCCTGTCACAGGGCATGAGTGAGAAGAGGCTGGCCCTTTCCTCCTGACACTCAGCCCTCAGATATTTATAAACATTTAGCAAATCCCCTCTCAGAGTTCTCTTGTCCAAACTAAAGAGCCCCAGGTGCCTCAGCCTTTCCTCATAAGGCAGCTGTCCCAGTCCCTTCAGCATCTTTGTAGCCTCTGTTGGACTCTCTCGAGCAAATCCCCGTCCCTCTTGAACAGGGGAGCCCAGAACTGGACGCAGTACTCCAGGTGAGGTCTCACCAGTGCAGAGTATTTGAAAACCCTGTGCCCAGTAGCGCTGTCGGCTGTGCCAGTGCAGCTCCCGCGGCTGCAGCGTGTGAGCTTGGCCCTGTGCGTAGACCAGACAGAATTAGCTGCCCAAGATCATGTGAGTTTGAGGTCTGTGGAAGTGTTGGCTGCAGCTGAGGTCATGGTCAGGCCCTGGAGCACACACAGGCAGTGTAGTCACAGAGAGAAGGTAAAGGAAATCATGGGGGGCAGTCTGCTGCTCTTTAGTCTTTTCTAGTTTCACTCCTACAGGGATTCCTGTAGCTTGTTTTTCAGTATGTACAATATTTTATCCTCCTGGATATTGTATGTCTAAGTAGCCTACAGCTTTCTTTGGGATGTATTTCAGAGCTGGCACATTCCCAACAAGCAGAGAGGCTGACTTTGATGTGCTCAGGAGATACCTAGCAGCACATCCTTTGACTCAAAGAGTAAATATCTGACCAGTGCTACCTCAAATGATATTTACTCCTTTGAGAAAGTCCATAGCTGTAAACTATGCATCAGATAACAGCAAGTTTACGAGACCAGACATGTCAGGCTGTGTTCAGATGGAAGTTTCAGCCAAGCTCTGTACAAGGCCGATGGGAAAAGAGCCATCGGAGATCAAGCTGGGGAGCTAGGACAGAGCACTGAGCAGAGCTGCTCAGAGCCTGCCTTAGGCCTCAGATCCTTGTCTTCATCAGGGTTTACGTGGGCTCCAGGATATGGCCCTGGAAGTGTAAACAGTGCACAAATGCAGAGGGAGGACAAAGCTTTTATGATGATTGGCCTGAGAAGGACTTTCCAAGCCCAAAATTTTGCTATCTGTCTTGTCTGAATTCCAGACAAAATGCACTTTGAACTGTAATGAGTGTGTGTTTACAGATCAGGAGATGAATGTTGCTGGTTACTATTAACATGTGTTTCCCTGGCAGGATTCAAGGTTGTTTTGATGCTTTGGACAAGCAGTATGTAAGTTTTTTTCACATTTCTTAGTGGAGTTTCCTATTTCTTCATAAAGTATGGACACAATATATTGCTTTGTATTTTTTGTAGTGATCTCACTTGCACCCAACACACATTTCCAGCAGGAGAAGACCCTGCCTGGAGTATATATACATGTGAGATTTGGGATTTTATTCCTTGAGCCCAAATTTTGACTGCTGTTGCTCCCTTGACTTGCTTGGACATAGTGTAGGAACTAGGAATTTGCAGCCTGAAATGGATTTCCCATGGTTCTGAGCTCATTTGCCTTCTGTAGTGGCTGGAAGGAGACACTGCCAATCAGAGCTGAGGTCTTGATCTCCCTTGCCTGATTTCTTGAGAGAAGTTCTTCTGTGCTGCTTCTGCCTTCCTTCATCTCCTTTCCCCTGGCCTTTTCCCTTCTCATCTTCTCTCACCCTCCTGGCTTTTCGTGGGTTCAGAATTTGTTGCATTTTTTGGAAAGTAATTTGTAAAGTAAGGTTATGTAACTGGTTCCAGGGCAAAACCAGCTTGTCTGTAATCATATTCCTTGCTGATTCTCACAGAACAACTGCTCTGCACAGGGAAAAGAACCAACTGTTGTCATCTGTCAGCACCGCTCATCAAACCAGCCCTCATCTCGATCAGATGAAGTGTTTGTTTCAGCACTGCTGATCAGATGGGCTCTTACACAGAATGCAACTGTCTGTGTGCATCAGATAATCCACAGTGTTGTGAACTCACTTTCTTGCTTGCTGCCAGTGCTGGGAGGTATTTAGTCCTCTGCTGTTTGCAAGAGGCGTGGATTAATTGTTGTTTGACAAGGATTAAGGAGAAAAATGGAGCTATTTAATGCATGTTCTCAGATTGTTTTCAAGAGTAGTCCCATGTACATTTTCTTGCTATAGGATGAATTAAAGACCTTTTGGGAGCATTTCGCAGCAGAGAGCAAATATTAACCTTCTTCAGGGATGAGTGCTCTTGAAAAAGGGTTTTTGATTGGCACAGCCTGTGGAGATTTGTTTAGAAAGAGACCCAGGAGAGAATTCTGGGCGTGCAGCTGGGAAACTGTGTCAGACCCAGCAGGCTGGCCACTAGGTGTTGCTGATGCTGTGCTGTGAAGAATCTGCCTAAAGGGGTTTTCACTCCTCTGTCAACTGTGTCTATTCATTCGCTGTCTGTAGGCAATTGGGTTTTGTTGGGTCTTTTAGTTTGTTTTTTTCTCTCCTTACCCCCTAAGGTCAGATTATAATATTGTGGTTTTTTCCCTCTGTAGTTACACATCGCTGTCCTCGCAGTAAGTACACAAATATGTGGTGTTTTTCTTCCCCTTGTCTGTTTGAAAGAGATAAGGAGTCAAGGTTGTGCCAACCTATTTGTGCCTTTTTTAAGGGCAATTAAATGCCTTTCTTAAATACAGTAAACATGACCTGCTGAGGCTGCGTGGGCATATTTTGCTCTGTGTGTCCAACTTGTGAGGCCTTACATGCATCTGAAAACTCCCAGAAGCTCCTCCGTGTGCTTCCTATCATTGCTTCTTTTAAAGTCTTGCCTCCACCCCTGGAAGCTGCTGTGTCTTCTCCATTTTCCCCTGGAGGAGAGTCCTCCTTATTAATCTGATCCCGAAGAAGCCGCATGCTGGCAGTTCCAGAGCAAGGCCTTTGCCCTGGGCCTTTGTCAGTGTGCATCTACTCTCTGCAGAATCCCAGCAGTTAAACCTCAGGCACCAAGAGTTGCCTTGGAGGGCTGCAATGGGGATTCACCTCATTCCTCCCCAATTACACTCATGAGTGTCTTCTACCTGGCTTTGAAGTGGTAAATACTGACTGCTGATAGGGAAGGGCAGTCTCTCAGCCATTGGGTCTCTCATCCCACGCTAACAATAGTGCAATCTCTGCTGTAAAATGAAAATATCATTGTTTAGTCACAACTCCAGGTTATCCAAGGGGAGAATGCCCTCACTGTGCTTTCTTACAACAGATTTACACCAATCCCAAGGAACCGGAGGTAAGAAAGAGTCTTAATTAATCTTTGAGGCAACTGAAGACATGGGTGAGTAGATTTGTATTCAGAGTCTACCCTGACGTAGCTGCTTGGTGACCCTGTTTCTCTTCTTCTGCCTTCACTCAAGAAGGACAGCTCAGTGAGCCGGACTGTGATCAAAAGCTCCTACCAGGCACTGGGCCCGTCCAGGGCCTCTGTTGGGGACGATAACAGGCAACTAATGGGCATGTTTGCAATTTTTGTTTGTCTTACCCAAAGAGAAGAAAAGGGAAGTTCAAAATAATTCTTTTATGAACCGGTGTTGAAAAGAGCTGGTTTTCCACGCGGAGGGGTTCAGGACCGAAGCGATGGATCGCTTCAGGCTTGGGAGACTGGGTTGTGTAGAGCCTGTCCTTGTCCCTTCGGTGTTCCGTGTGCTGGTTCTGGTGGTTCCCCATCCAGCTGGTGGAGGCGAGCTGGGAGGTGTGGTTCTGCAGCCGTGCTGTCGCTGCAGAGCAGGTGCTGAGATCGGCTGCAGAACCTGTGCTCGCCCCATCACGGTTCTGCTCCGTCGCACCCCAGCAGCTGGGCAGAGGGGAAGAGTTTAGTCCTTACCAAGGCTGGGATTTGTTAGGAAGGCTCAGAGTTAAGGGCTCAGCTGAGCTGCTGCTAATCGACCCCACTGCCTCTGGAACTAGTGAATTACAGGCATGGAATTGGACTACAATAGATCCTTTCTCTTGTGGTGGGGTTGTCCGTTCTTCCTAATTATTTTATTCTCTAAAATCATAGCAAATCCTTTCCTTCTAAATGGAAAATCAACTAGATTTATGTTTTTCTTTGAATTCCCCTCAGAAAACTCTGAGACAAATGAAATTCATGCCCCTGCAGTATTGTCTGTATTTCCTCACGGGGTGAGTCCTTCAGGCCCTTGTCTCCATACAGAACCCAGGGCCAGGCTTTCTTGTGACACCACGTCACCCGTGAGGCCTCACATTTTAGCTTGTAGTAAGGGAGGACCCACGTACGTTGTGATGGTCACCTGGCCCGGGTGCCTGGCTAAAGAGTTAGGCCAGGGAGTTGGGCCCACAGAGGAAGTGGAAGGAGGAAGCAGGAAGTTTATCACTTTTTCTTTTTTTGGTGATTCTTTCAGTGCTAGGTAAGCTCCGGTGGTGAAGAAAATTTGCCAAAGCCCTTTGCAAAGCAATAACAGAGTTAAAGCTGTCGTCGTGTCGTTAAATGAGTGCTGCGCTCTGGCGTCAAGCTGTGAAAGGACGCTGCTGGTTCAGACTGCACCTTTACACTTGCCACTGAAAGAGACTCATTTCTTCTTTTCCCCTCTCTTGTTAAATCTCTAGACAGTGACTGAACTGTATCAATTCAAATTCAAGTACAAAAAGGAGGTGCCCCAGATGGACATCATCAGGTAATGGTTTGGGGTTATTTCTCAGATTGGCACTGCGCAAGCTTGAGGCGTTAGGAAGAAGCTTTGCGATTAGAGCGTGTCTGAGTCACTGCGCGGCTCGGAGTGGCAGCAGGGCTGAGGACATTCACCCTACAGCGTAGGAACTGCCGAGCTGAGGAGTAGAACCGTTGTCACGTAGCGCGGTAAGGCACCTCAACTGCCCCAGAACCGAGGGGAGGACAGTTCACAGAAATGGTGCCCAATCGGGGAAGTGATGCAGAAACCGGCACTCTCGTTGAGGTTGCCGCTGTCTCGGCTAATAACGAATGTTCTGCCACCTCGTGCTTTCAAATGAAGCTTTTTCAGGTTTGCTCCCTTTCACCATAATACTGCACACAGGATTTTATATTTTCTTTTTTTCCTTGGGTATTTGCATATATGTATCTGCTTGAGCAGTCTCAGGGTGACCCGGGAGAACTTTCACTTATGATGCCTGAGTTGATGCCACAAAATGAGTGGCAGGAAGCAGCAGCTTTTTGCATCTTTTTGGCTCACTCTGCCTGCTCAATGTTGTAAAGCTGTGTTTAGTAACAGCCGTAATCCTGTGTAGTTTAAATACTGTCAAAGGCCATTGGCTATCAGCAAAGCCAAGAAGAATAATTAGCCTGGTTTTAGTTTGATTCTGCAGTTGCCATTGGTGAAAAAGATGGATCTTTGGACCTTGAAACCTACAAGGGAGCTCTGCTGCCTCATGAGCTCCTTGGGAAGCTCTTTTGCAGCCCTCCTGTGATGTGCCATTTGCTGCTCTTTCTCTAAACGCATCCAAATAGCTTGTACTATGTGGCAAACTGATTTTCTGTTGGGAAAATCTGAGCTATAGAATCATAGAATGGTTTTGAGTTGGAAGACACCATTAAGGCTCATCTCATCCAACCCCCCTGCAGGGAGCAGGGCCATCTGCAACCAGAGCAGGGTGCTCAGAGCCCCGGCCAACC
>JANIJG010025666.1:0-27337 GCA_024611175.1 Megaceryle torquata
ACATTCAAGGTGGGGCTTGACAGAGCTCTGAGCAACCTGCTCTAGTTGAGGATGTCCCTGCTCTCAGCAGAGGGGTTGCACTAGATGACCTTCAAAGGTCCCTTCCAACCCAGACATTGCTATGTTTCTACTGTGTTGAAAGGCAGCAGAATAAACCATACTTTTAAGGTTACTTTTTGAATCCAAGATTTTTAACTTTGCTGTTGTTTATGTTTGACCTCCTTTCCATGCTAGCTTTCTTGTTTCTCTCCCTCAGTCAGACTGGAAGGACACGTCTACCCTTTCTATTCAATGCTGGTTTCATGTATCTACACTAAGTAATTCATAACCACTAGGCAAAAGGCACGTGCCCACACCACATCATTATCCTGCAATTAAGAAACTTCTGCCTGCCACAAAGCTATAAAAACCCAGCAATGTTTGAAGCTAAGCCCTTGAGATGTAGTTCTGAACTCATCTAGAGCACAAAGCTGCTGTAGTGCTTGGTAGTGTGCCTTGTGAAATGCTTGTTGAGCATTGATTTCAAAGTTTTTAGGCTTGCCTCATCTTAGCATGTCTCCGTATCTTAAGATTTTTCTCCTTCTCTGCATAGACTTCTAGATGTGGAGGAGAATGTAGCTCTGCTCTTGCATATATGATTGAATGGAACAGAAGCATGTATTCTGTTCAGTTCCATGTGTTCTCTAAGTTCTCAGGTTTAACATACTATTCAAATGATTCCCCCATGGGTAATTCTCTCTGTGCTGTAATCACGTTTCAGGTTGCTTTGTAAGATCTCATCAAGTAAAGCAGGGCTTGAATTCTCCACGTAATTCACTTAGAAAAAATGTTTGTCTACAGTAAAAGATTAAAGAGAGAGCACAATAAAAAGAACAATTCTACCTTCTTGGCTGTTTAAGATCAGAAAAATTTAATGCTTTGCTTTTATTTTGCTGTGTGGACAAATACTTTTGCTGCACCACTGAGGTGAGCTGTACAACATCATAATCATATTCCCTCCATTCTTCTGAGGATACATTGATTTCAAACGAGCACATCTGAGAGTTTCTCCCTTTAAATAAGAAGTGGTGATGACTTTCTGCTTCTGTCAGCTTCTACCCCACACAGTCCCATTAGCAAGGGGAAAGCAGGACATTGATAAAAATCTCTCTAGACAGACTTCTTCTCAAGGTCTTCCCAGAATCTGCTCCAGCCTAGCAGCAGCAAGCTCTGCGACGTGGCTGAGATAGGCTGGAAAGGTTGTGTGAGTTAGCGAAGAGAAGAAAGTCGACATCTCTGAATGTGCAGTATGGAGAAACACTGTCCACAAAAGTTGCTAATGCAGGAGCCATCCATAGCCTTATGCTAATGCAGAAGCAATGCTGTTGAGCCCTGCCTTCCTCCTTTGCTGCTCTGGAACTCTGTCTCCTTGGGCCTGGTCCCCTGTAAGTAAATCATTAAATATGCTTTTGGACAGGGGTGATGAAAGGGAGCACAAAAAGTCCCACTGCACTTCAACGTGTTGGCCAGAGATGCCGTAAGGGCTCGATGAGGTGGAAGGTCCAGGCTGAGGTTCCGGGTACCCTCCTACCCGCGTGGGCCAGCGCTCCCGAGCCAGCGGCACGACCCCTCCTCAGGCTCTCCGGCTGTCAGGGCAGGGAGCCCGATTCTGATGCTTGCCCTCCGAGAAGCGGGGCGGCTGCACCTCGGCACCCACCGCCCGCGGCCTTCACCTGCGGCATCCTCCCCGCTCCCCGCGGGGCTTGTGTGGAGAGAGGCGCCCTGCAGCCGGCGATAGGACCCGACGCTCCCCTGGGGTCCGCCGAGCTCCGGCCCCACACGGTGGCACCGCGGGACGAAGAGCAACTGGTACCTCTGCGCTACCTCCGCCTCCGCTTAAGGGCTTCGCCCCGGCGGCCGTTACCTTTGCCACAGGGACTCTCGGCAGGTGGCTCCACCCACGCCACGTTTTACTGCCTCTCGTGCGGCGGCCGGCGGGGGTTACCCGCGGTGGCCCGGCTCCGTACCCCGCCACCCCGCCTCGCCCCCCAGCGCTCCTGGCGCGGCCCCTTTAAGGAGTGGAGCAGCGCCTCCAGGAGGCGCGCGGAAGCGGGGCGAGCCGGGCGGGGGGCGCGGAGGCGGGGCTAGAGCGAGGGGCGCGTCCCGCCCGCCCCGTCCCGCGTGGGGTCGCGTAGCGCCGCGCGGCCGCTGCTTCCCCTTGCTCCGCGCCGGCTGCGGCTGGGGCCGGGCACGTCCGCTCCCGGCCAGGGCGCGGAGGCGAGGAGCGCTGCCCCGCCCCGCCTGGGAGGCGGCCCCCCCCTGCGGAGGGGGCCGCGCCGCTTCCCCCCGCCCCACTCCGCCTCGCCGGCCGGCCGGAGGGACGGAGGCCGCCGGAGGCTGTGGCTGCCCCCGAGCCGCCGGCTGTGAGGTGAGTGGCGGTGGCCGCGCTCGCCGCCCCTTCCCCGACGGAGGGAAACCCGCACGGGGACGGGGCGGGCGCTGCCCCCGGGGGCACGGCCGCCGCCGTTGATGAAGCGCCGCGGGCTCCTCGCTCGCTCGGGGAGCGGGTTCCGTCGCGAAGGTGCTGCACGAAACTTCCCCGCGTCCTCCCTCTTCCCCTCCCGCCCGGGGCCGAGCTGTCACTCCGCTGTCGGGCTTTCTTCTCGGCGCAGCAACATGTGGAGGAGGATGGAGGGTTTGCGCCCTGCCCGCGGGCCCCACCGCGGTTCCCGCACCTGCTGTCGGGCAGAGCGCGGCGGCCGAGCGGCAGAGAGGTCCGGCCGGCCCCGCGGTGCCGCTTCTCCGTCCTGGGGGTGGTGGGCGGCCGGGCGCGCTGCGGGCGGCGGCGGGGTGCCGTGCGGGGACAGCCCCGGGACGGGCGGCAGCAGTGAGCCGGAGGCGCGGCAGAGGGTGCTCGCCCATTGCCGCGCTCGGCCCCGGGGCCGAGAAAATTTTGAAGGAGTTTTGTTGGTTCTTTCGGCTGGAAGAAGAGGCGTCGGCAGCAGCAGCGTGCACGTTTGGTGTAAAGAGAGAGGGACGTGGTCGTGCTGGTTGGTTACAGTCCAGTGGGGTACTGGGAAAGGCTCACGAAATCAACAGGGGGTTTGTTTACTGATGCGCGGGACCTGTTTGGCCCAGAGCCCAAGAGCTGCGTTGGAGAGGTTTCGTACTCACCTTCCCTGGCTTAAGTGGGTCAGCAGTGGGACTGCAGCTTGACCTGGAGTCCGAACTCTAGGAAACAGTATGTTTAGAGAAGGGGGGGAAACAATGAAGTATTGTGCCTAATGGGAAAGAAATGTGTAGGTAAGGCTGATAGTGCTTGTAGGGTTTTACATAAAGCATGGGCACCCCAGGCTGCAGTGCTGACTAAAGACACCGTTGAATCCATGTTATTAATAATGCTTCTTAAAGTCTGCACATGATTGTGGATTGTGACTCTTTCAAGAGAGACTTAAGTGGTTTTGCAAAGACCAAGTGTACTCGATTTTACTACTTGGCAGGGGGCAAGCAGCATGAGGCCTGGGAAGCAAATGAGAAGTGAAAACTACTAATTTAGTTTTGATACTGTTCTGGGTCTCAGACAGTTGTTAGTGTCATCATAGACTGGTCTTAGCTCTGCATCTCTTGTGCTGAAAGATAGTACTCTTATCTTGGTAGAGATGTTGTTCTTCTGGATATGTGAACAGTCCCTCTAATACCTCATGGAAGATGTTCTTAAGTAATCTTGTTATTTTTATCATGGCAGGTGTGTTTCTTTAAGAGTAAAACAAAGTATATTATGCTCAAAAATGTTCTCAGCATGTAATTATCTTAATCTTTCGTGTTCAAAATGAAAACAAAAGCCAATTAAAAATGGAAACCTCTCTTGACTGATTCATATGGCTAATGAGCTTTATGACAACAGAACTGTGCAGCATTACTTCATTGAGGTGTTATTACCTCTGACCTGAAGGTGCAGTTCAAGATGAGGATGTGCTGTCCTCTGGTCCTGTGTGCTGCCCTGTGTAACCAACAGTGGTGGCTTCAGAGAAACAGTCCTCATTCCTGGATGGTCTGTGTCAAGCCTCCACAAGACGGAGGTACCTGCTGTGGAGACAAGAGGAAAGAGTAGTGGTAACGTGCTCAGCCTTTGAAACACAGGCTTGACAGCTGTCCCAGACACGAGAAATTCTTCTCTGGTGGGGCATTCAGAGGCTTGATACGTCACCCTGTTTTCTTGTGCCTCCTGAGGCCTCAATACAAGCCTTGTCCTTAAATACATCTGGCCACAGGTAACAGCATGGTGAAATGTGCCAGGGTAGTTTGCTCTTCTCCAGTTATGCTTTGCTTACCTGTCAGAAGACTTTGTTGGATGTTACTGAATGAAGTGAGATGCATTTAAAATTTTTCTTTGCTCTCCTGATAGGAAATACACTTCAGCTTTGACTTTTAAGGAACTGAGTGTTAATTATAAGAGTTGAAGAGCTGTACCCTAGCGTAGATGTGTGTGCCCGTGCGTTTATCTGGCCATGATATTATTATTAACCTCTCTGGTACAGGCGGGACCGAAGTGTCTGCTCTGGGTAGAAACTTCTGAAATTGCCACAGGAAAACCATAGGCTTTTCAGCAGTAAAGTTCTGAACACAATTCCTGTCTTCGGGTGAGTGTTGGCTCCTGCTAGGTGTAGCCTGAACTGTATTCCCCTGAGGGAATCATTTCACGGTCTTTGTTTCCCTAGAAAATTTATAGTTCTCAACTGCACTGCTCCGTTCTCTGTGGATGCAAAACCGTGCTGACTCACATGCTGAACTGTTGCAAGCCTCGTTTGATGTAAACATAAGCACACTTCTGAAATATTTAATTTGTAACGTCCTCTGTGGAGAGCTATCCCACAGCTCCTGGAGTAATTCCCAGAAGCAGCAGATTCTGGGGTACTGAGAGTTTTGAAGGCCCTTGGTGCCCGGTGGGATAACTGTCTGAACTAGTTTAGTGTAGTTTATCCTGGCACTGGGACAGTTCAAACTGAACAGGTATTTAATCTTGCTTAAAGCAAGTCTGCTTTGAACAATACTTGGTATGTGTATAAACGATTTGGAGCCTGTTGGGACATGGCTGTCAGGAGATCTACGTGGTAGGGGAATCTTTGTAATGGCAAGTACACTTAGGTGTAGGTGTACCTCCTAACAAGTATTAAAAAATCCTTACCTGTCTGCAGTAAAATAAGGAATAAGTGATTAAAATACTCGTATTCTTAGTTCCTCTGTAGTCATTAACAGCAGTAATTGTTTTGTGAAAGAGCTGAGTTCATATTAATGTGTAAAATCCTTGTTAAAAAAGAACTTCTCAGAAAGATGGAAACTACCCTCCCATTCATGCACACAAATACCCTGATAGGTCTTTTCATAGAAAATAAGCTACAATATATGATTTGACTGGAAAGAAGGGGACTGGAACCAAAGAATAATTTCCAATACACTTATTTTATCTGTACATGGTAAGTGCAGGATTAGAATTTTAAGATAAATACCTTTGCCTTTAAAACAGTAATTAGTTGAGTAGAGACTAATTGATGAGGGAGTAGAGTTCTTTGTGTTTTGGTTTTTTTTTTTTTTTGTGGGGTTTTTATTTGGTTTTGGGTTTGTTTATTATTTAATTTATTACCATGCTCTTGGTTGAAAGAATAATCCATTATGGTAACTACAGAGAGTAATTTGGGAGAGGTTCAGTGCAGCTTATGTGTGGTCCGGATCATTCGTACCTCACTTGCTCCTGTAGGTTGACTGTCAAGTGTTGTTACCTGTAGTTGTTACACATTATCTGTTTGAACTTTCCTAAGTTGATGCCATAACTCAATTCCAACAGTCCTGCACTTGCTTCAAGACTTTAGAGATACTAGACTAGTGGTATTTGCTCAAAGCTGGATAAAACTGGGGTAGCAAAACTGGTTCAGAACTCTGGAGAAGAAGCTAGCTGCTGGTGCAGGTGGGGCTCTGGAGCTCATCCTGATGTCCCCTGGGGATACAAGCCAGCACTCCCTCTGCCACGACATGGCAACGTGTGCAGCATTGCGAGAGCAGCCTCGCTGCAGCTGGAAAAGCCAATCTGTGTCCTTATCTTTACAGATGGTAGGATTTGAAAGTAGCATGCCTGTCACTGCTTTGCCTGCAGGAAATGGCACTTGGCATAATAGTGTTTTGGTAGCAGAAGCATCTTTTCTGGAAGTATGATTGAAGGCTCTACTTATTTTCCCTATTTATTCAGTACACACATTCCATTTCCAGGGGGAATTTCTTAGACATATGGCTTAATTCACAATGGGTTTCACTAAAAAGTCTTTATCAGAAGTATGAAATTGAAGTGTACAGATGTGGCATTTTGTTGCTTAGATGAGCTGAGAGATGTGCTTACTATTGAGAGTCCTGTTAATTACAACACAGCACAACCTGTATTTCGAAATCCTCTTTTCTATGATGGCTTTTAGTGGCAATTTTCTTTGTAAAAGTGAAGGGGGTTAAAAATTATGCCTCAATCTGTTATTGTTGCTATGATATCTGTCTGTCCGCTTTTAACTATCACATTCTGAACAGCTCTTAACTCGGACTGTGACATTAATGGCTATCTGCAGAGGAAATGGAAGAGGAAATCTTTCAATGCCATCTCTTCCTCTGAGTCAAAAAATGTTTCTTTCAAGTTACACTATTTTTAATCAAGATGTAGCGGGTTGAAACATTCCACTACTTAACTCTGTTTTGGTGTGTAACATAATTAGGAGTGGTACCGTAGTATCCAGTTTGTTAGCACTATTTAATCACCTTTTTTTCTTGAGCAAGACAGATGATATCACTGATACTGTGCTTCTGAGATGTGAAAAATGGGAAGATCACTTGAAGTAAAGTGATGCAATTTTTATGCAAGGTCAGGTACAAAATTGGGTTGTCTTCAGCTGGCAGTTACGAAACAAACGAGCTCTCCTTGCAACATGCTGTCCGTCATTGTGTAAGCAGCAGCAAATAAGTGCTCTCCCTCTCTCTAGGTGTAAGAGATGGGATGGATTGTCTTCAGGTGCCAACTTACTTTTACAACGTAAAAAAAGCAGCGAAATAGCCCATGTTTATTCAAACCCTCCTTTCTAGCACACTGAACATCCCTGAAGTGGACAGCTAACTTCTGCATAGTCAGTGTCTGTGTTGAGTTTGTATAGGGCTTTCTTCCTGATGCTGGCTGGGAAATACTGTCATGAGAAGAGCTGGGTTTTTTCTTTTTAATATGTAAAAAGGCAACCTGTTGGTCTGAATAACGCGTTGGTGGAAAAGTAGCAGCAGTTTGAAAAGCTCTATGACCCTAATCCAGACCTGCTTTAAAGGGTAATTTCTAATACAGAATCTTGTATGGTTTAGTCCAGTTGGAGGGCCAGCTGTCCATTTTGGAAATGGGACTGCTGCCTTTTAAGATGAAAGCCATATTTTTGTGAATATGAGCTCTTTTGTATCTGCTCGCTCTGCCTTGTCTGAGGGAAGGAGCAGCTGTAGCGCGTTCGCCAGACCTGCATTTGGCTGTTGCTGCCATTGTGTTGTGTGTAAACACGTACCATTATTTTGGATCACATAGCAGCCCGTTCAAAAGGGTCTCGCATTCCCCAGCTGTTCTGCAACTTTTCCATCTCTGAGCTTGCCAGCTGCTTAATACAGGCAACTGTAGCTGCATTTGTTTCTCTGGTGTTAAGTATTAGTGGAGATCAAATTGACTTCTTGTTAAATGCTAAGTGCTGCAAGCCCCTTTCCTGATTTTAATGGACTTAAAACAAAAGTAGACTGTTCTTACTGTAGCAAAGTTGTCAGAAGTTTTATTTACCCCTAGTTAGATTACATATAAATCTTAACTTAGATTTGGCACAAATATGAAATAGAATTGTCTTTACATATATATATCCACACGTACAGCCTGTGGTAGTAACGAATCCAGAAGAACAGGGATATGAAAAGGTGTTCCTTCAACTCATGTTAACAGCTCTTTTGTTTCCCCACTTTTCTAGTTTAGAAAGGCAACCTCTTCTCTCATCAGTCACAGACTCATAGAATGGTAGGGGTTGGAAGGGACCTCTGGAGATCATTGAGTCCAACCCCCCTGCCAGAGCAGGATCACCCAGGGCAGCCCACACAGGAATAGAGCCAGGCGGGTCTTGAAAGTCTCCAGAGCAGGAGACTCCATGACCTCTCTGGGCAGCCTGTCCCAGGCTCTGTCACTCTCACAGTAAAGAAGTTTTTCCTCATATTGAGGTGGAACTTCCCGTGTTTCATCTTGGTATCAGTCATCTCTTTCCTGTACCAATTCTTGAAAAGATTCCAGTGGCAGCACTGCTCAGATTGGGTGTTGAGGAAGGAACAGGGGCTCTGAAATACCTTATATCTGCAGTGAGTGCTCAGTTCAGGTGAGGGACCATAGGTTTAGCCCTGCCTTCTGGATTTTTCCATCCATCCTTCTCCCTCTGCCATGAAATGGCTAGGAAACATCCAGAAAACATTTTGTGTGACTGAACTCCTCTTTTCTGCAGCAGTGAATCCGTAACTATCTCCTTGGAGATAGAGAAATTAAAAGGCAGATTATCTTTGTATGGTGAACTTCAATAAAAGTTTTGATTAAATTCAAGCCCCCTAGGAAAATGGATATGATTGTGTTAATGACAGAAGTTAACTGTTCTAAACACTTAACCTGTTCTACAATGTCAGTTTGAACCTTTGGGTGAGGAGCAGGTACTTGGCTGCTGGTAGAGATTGTTAAGGATGGTGCTAAAGCTACGTTTTCAGAGGCTTGAGTTGGTCTCATTCATCCCATATAAGAGGATAAATCAGGCATTTACTTCAAAACATATTCAAAGCAGTTTGTAGTTGGAAGAACGCAAATTTGAATTTTCCTGGCTGTGTGGATCGTTTCACAGTGAAGGAGACTGGAAGGGAATGACTTTCTTTGCTGTTGGTAGCAGAAAAGGCTGCCTCTGCCCCTGGCTCATTGTAACTGGTGTGAAAACCCCGTTGCTCAGAGAGGAAATTTTCAAGTGACTGTAGAATATTTCTTTTTTCCTATCCTTTTATTTTTTTTTCTTTGCTCTCCAGCTTTCATGTTCATGTTAAACACCAATATTACCTAAATTATGTTAATAAGAGGGTGATTCTGGCTTAATGCAGCCTTGCCTCTAAAAACAAACCAAAAATGTAAGAAGTCCCTCGATTTAAGGTATCATATTTTGGGTTCTGTTTTTCATATCTCCAAACAGCTGAGAGTTTGACCTTTTCCATTCTAATGCTTGTGTCTTAAAAGAAGTTGAAACACTGACTGACTGTCTTTGGCTAGATGCACTTCTGGAAAATCAGTCTTTTGGAGTCAGTGTTGGGAGTACTGAATCAGTATTTGTCTGAAATCACAGCAGAAACACAGGCTTATAGGTTGGAATGATTGTGTAAGTTATGCTAACTGAGCAAAAGTCATGGATGTTAGCTTAAAAAGTGTAGTTCATACAGAAAATGTAGAAATGGAAGTGTAATCTGGATTTAATAATTACTTGTATAAATGGTTTTTGGGTAAAAAGGTAATGGCTTCTCATCTGGAAGAGCAGACTATGATTCGGAGATAGAGGAATACAACTGTGGGTGGCACTGAGGGCAAGGAAAGATGGATGGGGAACGGAGGAGGTCATAGAGAAGATTAGGGAGTGCATCTGTCTGTCTTATTTTTGGTTTGGTTTTTGAATGCTGCTGATTAATTCATAAACGCCTATGGAGTGAGTCTAGGGAATGGACACAGAGAAGATTGGGAGGAGTGGAATTTGAGAAGTATGAAAGTAAAGAGGTGTTGGTTTGTCCTCGCTTGAGCACAGTATCTGATGAATAAGAGTTGTTAAATTATTAAAGGCTTTAGAAGAAACAAGTTTGTTTATCATGAAAGGTGGTGGGAATCACAGAATAGCTTGGGTTGGCAGGGACCTTTAAAGGTCCTTGAAAAGTCAAATGATGACTTTAAATGGCAGTAAATTGGTAAACACCCTTAAAAGCAATAGGGGAAAAAGAAAGGAATACTCCCTCACCTACCTCCAAAATCTGTTCTTAATGAAGTTGGTGGAAGTTCTAGAAAGGCATAGCAATAGAGCACTGGAGAAAGCTTTTTGTTAAGGTTTTTTCTTTCCTTTTTAATGAAAGGTTCTGCCAATGTTGTTAAGTTGGCTTAAATTTGCTTCATCCCCTACAGGGGAAAATATTTATTTTAAAGTTTCCTCTAAGCTTAAATTGGCTTCCCAGCCAATTTAAAGACATGTCTGTCTAGGCAATGCCTTCCAACTTCAGGAAAGCTGACAACTGTACAGCTTAGCAGAGGAGGAGATCTTGCGGATTGCTCAGGAGAACAGCATTTCCAGCAGCAGGGAAATTGCTGTTCTGAAAATGTAACTTGAATTAATCCCTTCAACCTTCGTTTCCTTTTGCTATTGTTAATGATTTCCTTAGCACAGCTAGTGGCAAGTGCTGCTCTGCCTGCCTCTCTTCATTGACTCTTCCACCGCTCTCTGAAACTAAAAATTACAGTACATGTTAATTTAAAGACAGAAATAGAGCAGCAGGAGGTAGAGCTGCTTCTTCCCCAAGCTGCAGGTTGATATGTGATCAGAGCTGTCATCTCTAACTTCAGCAATCTAAGTTGTTGTTTCCAGGTTGGTTGCTGCAGCTGTTATCGTGGGTTGTCCTCACTGGCAAGTTTGGGTGCCTGTTTCTTCACAGGTTGTGTGGATCACAACTCTGCCCTGTAGCTGATCAGCCAGCCATGTGTTCGGCTCTCCAGAGCCTACCTACACACAGTCCTCTCTGTTGATGGAAAGATGCAAGGGTTTGGAAGGAGATTACTTAAGCAAAAATTGATATAATGAACAAAACCGCAAAAAAAAAAACCCCAAGGTGTATTTACTGAGGTGCTACCTACCAGTAAGGCTCTGGCTTAGCTAGACTGCTGTTGTTAGGCTTGCCTGTTGTAGTTACTCATGTTCTGGATGCTTTGCTTTGTTTGTGTGCTGCATGTGAAGCTGTGCTCTCATCTGTCATCAGCTTTTAGGTGGTAACTGCTAAAAAAGTAGGTGTTTCTTCTTCTCCTACTTTACTCTTCAGAACTGCTTAGCATATGTATTCTTGATTAGATCACACTGCTGGGTTTAGGCTTAAATTACTCCAGTTAGAGTATTCTGTCATTGGCAGGTTAAAGCATATACTGTGACAGACATTACTTTAGAGGAGTTTGTGCAAAACTTGACCTTTGCAAAGCTCAAGAGTGAAGACTCCCCGGAACTTTATATAAACACCCTGACTGTGGGATTGCACCACACCTCTCCTGGATGCTCTCCCCAGTGCCTGTTTGTCCTTCCTGCTACATTGTAGAGTGCCAGTAGTTGACAGACAAAGGATTTGTGTTTTTTCTTAAATACACTTGTTTGTCTTGTCTCCATAATACTTGGTGCATGCCTCGTTTTACAGCTTGCATGCAAATGCCTATTTTTATATTGTTCTTGTGGGTTGGCAATGAAGTAGTTCAGGCTTCCTACTGCAAGTAAAAGCCTGGAGTATGGAAATAAGTTGTTTTTATGGATTCCTGGTATGGAATGACAGTTTAATTCTTCTAGCTTGAAATTGAATTACGCTGAATAAAATGAAGTTAAGTGGCACTGAACCTGGCTAAACAACTTCCTAGGACTTAGGCTATAGTTAGCTTTTTTTTTTAGTGTAACTGATTACTGCTGGGTATGCATTTTTGGCTCATAAAACTTGTGTTTTAAGAGGAGAACACTCAGCTAATACTTCTGTAATAAAGTTCAGGTCTGAAATGCACTGTGTAGCATATCCTGCTGGGATAGTACAACTACTGACAACTTGAAGGCATTTGTGTGGGCAGGGAGATGGCAGATGAAACATTCCAGGTGAAATATAAATTTCCATTCCCTGGTTTGGGAACCGAATCTGCCTTCTAGTAGGGAGCTGCAAAAAATAAGTTACCAGTGATTTTGTTTCATCTGACCTACTATTGGAGTCTTGACTTAGTAGCTGTTTAAAAGAAATCTGTAATGCAGTATTTAGTTGGATGTGCTCTTTCTGGGCTCCCAGGAGGTGCTTACTAGCAACAAGCTGCTGAAACCAAAAGCAAAGCTCCAGAAGGCCCATATTTGTGTGTGAAGGAGGGAAGCTGAGGACCAGAGTGGTTTTGTGCTGAACTTCAGCCTGGCTTAAAGATCTTTCCAAACACAGAAAAGAAAAAGAACATATTAAATGCTGTCTTTGAGACTCATGATTACTTCTGAAATTCCTAGAGCAACATACAGATGTACTTTCATGATGCATCAGTAGACAGTGTCCTAACAATTAAACAAATGCTGCTTCGTTAAATCTTTGTTTTGCAAAGACTGGCCCGAGAATTTATAATTGTGCCTGTCTCTGCTGAAACAAAGCAAGTAATCTTGGTGTTACAGGGGTTAGTTTCTTAAGGAAGCCCTGAAAAAAAACTTTTTCCATGAACAACTTGGTATGAGTTGGCATTCTTTCTTGCACAGGAAACCGCAAATTCTTATTGTGGAAAACTTCTAACTCTTGTAAAACAATCATTAGTTTTGTATATTAAAGTTGTTCAGAATGTTCTAGTTTTTTGTTGTTGTTGTTGTTGTGGCCTCTAGAGAGCTGCTGTAAGAAATGCAACTCTCTCTTTGTAAACAGAGGATCACTTGCTCAAATGTTTCCAGTCACTTGTACTCTCTTTGCGTGCTGCTGGAGCTTGGATACTCGTCACATACCTACAACCCTGAGACCATCTTTATTCCTCAATTATTTTTACACCCTCAAGTCTCTTAAGCGTGACAGTTGTAGCAAGTGAACATGATCCATGTATTAAATACAGCAATGTGTTTGCCGAGTTGCTTTGTTAGGGTTTCTGAAACTGGTGTACTGGAAGTTGCCCGTGGTGGTCGAGTAGCTCCGGGATCAGCGCTGCTCAGTGCACGCACAGTGACATATGTGTGTTGTGCACTCTTCTTGGTAACCCTTGCTCAACACTGAGCAATGTCACCATGACTTGCACACCACTAGCGTGTGATGACATGTACTTCAGGCTGGGAGCTTCGGGTGACTTGAAAATGTTCTTGTACCACTTAACCGAGACTATAGTGAGCATCCCTCTTTTTCTTTATGGTGGTCTCTTTCTTTATGATCTAGTATTTCAGTCTTTCTCTTTTTTCTTTTAATTTAAAATCCCATTCTCAATTTCAAATGATCATTTTTTCAGATTTCACCTAACTTAAACCTCTCTTTCTTAACTGAGAATTGCATCCTTAATTTGTTCCTTTTAAATACACTATCAAGAGTATAACTCAAATTACACAGCACTTTTTTTCCTTTTTGATGAAAGAAAAAAGAACAATGGGGGGGATATAGCAAATTACCTAAGATAGCAGTGGTAAGTGATTATTTTTTTTTAACCTACAGAACAGGCTACTTGTTTGAAACAGATTTATCTCATCATCATCATTAATGTTTTATACTTTCTACTATTTTGGAGTGTTAGCTGGGCTCTCAAGTACTGGAACGTTACTGCTGCTATTTAAGGCAGGACATCTGTCATGATGTGTCTAGAGTCTGATTTCCCCAAGCCTGAACAATTCTTGCCTTTATACTCTACCTATGTAACTGTTGCTCTTTCTACTACCTAAAAATACTACAAATAAATAAAGCTACAGAGAGGTTAAATGACTCTTTGAAAGCCTATGATTTCTGAGAGCTGGAACTTGCCAGTAGCTGTGTCTTGTGTTGTCTGGACAATGCTCTGGCCGAGTTTTAAGAATTTGCTAAACTAGGCCAAATTAACTTTCCTTTCTGGTCAGGCATTGCTTTCTGTTCTGGAAGGGTATACACAAAATAAATTCATGCTCCTCACAGACGGTGCTGAAACTGTCTCATGCTCCACACACCAAGGATTCTGGGATCCAGCCCTGGCAGTGTCCTGTTGGTGTGCTGCCCTTGGCTTGCCGCCTTGCTTCTGGAAGTCACGGCTTGTGTACCAACTTCTCTGGGCTTTGGGACTTCTCCTTTGTTGTAGCCTCAGTGTTGGCTGCCCTCTCACAGAATGGTGGGGGTTGGAAGGGACCTCAGCAAGTCCAACGCCTCTGCCAGAGCAGGGTCGCCCAGAGTAGATCACACAGGAACAGATCCAGGTGGCTTTTGAAAGTCTCCAGAGATGGAGATTTCACCACCTCCCTGGGCAGCCTGTTCCAGTGATGTTACCCTCACAGTGATTTAAGTATTTCCTCACGTTGAGGTTGAACCTCTTGTTTTCCAGTTTATGGCCATTGCCCCTCGTCCTGTCACTGGACACCACTGAGAAGAGCCTCTCAGTCATGGTTTATGTCCCAACAGCTTGCACAGCAAACTGTTCAGTTTGCAAACTTTTATTGTAAATGCTAATTACAGTCTTATTACAGTCTTACTGAATATTCCTGGCACAGGATAGTGAGGTTACTCTGTGGAGCCTCAGAACTCATTTCTAGAAGGGTCAGATTGCAGGGTAATCCAGTGGAATATTTCCCTTCTCCCACAGAAACCATACTCTGAAAACTTTGTTTTAGAGAGAGTTTTAATGAGCTTTGAAACCTGTATTACAGTTTTCAGGCCAAGACTTTACATGTGTGTGGCTTCGCAATAATACCATTTTGGGGATGAAGCTTTGAGTCTTAACAGCTTCCTACTCCTCCCACTTCCCCCTTTCCTTCCTGCTCCCAGCTGTATGCCTGTGCTGATTATTCTGGGGTGGCTCTGGTCCCCTCCTTTAAATTTAGTAAGCTGTTTTACCTCAGGTCTTGGTTACTGGGTCAGCACATCAGTGTTCTGTGTTAGTGAACTAAGGCAGCTCTCAGACCTCCGCTGCATGTGGGAGCTGGTACAGTGGGCATCAGCACAGCTGGGAGTGGGGACAGAGAAGGAAGTGAGGGCTTGAGGCACAAGGCACCTCAGTCACCTCCTGGCTTCAGAGCTTTAGTCTTCATGCTGGTGGGGCAAGATGGGTCAGAGTCAAACTGGACAAAAAATACATACTCTTCACAGTTCACTTCATCTAATGTGGACCCCTGTGTGAACGTGTGTTTTCCCATCACATCTTTCAGCTGTGATTTGACAAATTAAAAGCTTTCAAATGGAACACTGAAGTCATGTTTATTTGAAGCTTCAAATGCTGGAATTGGAATTTTTCTTTGTGATTGTGGTCCTTCTCCACACTGTTTTTGTTGTTTGGTGGGTTTTTTTGTTTGTTTGTTTTTTAAAAAGTTCTTTGTTTAAAGGAAAATGCACTTTTCAGGGAAGGCCACAGCTGGGAAAGGCCAGAAAGTATTGCAGTTCCATGTTGTTTGGCTTCCTTGGATTGTATCCAGGTATAGCTGGAATAGCAGACTTGTTCATCAGATTGTAAAGATGCTATGAGAGCATGTGGCATCTTTTAAAGATGCTGTATTTGAGTTACAGTAGTCACGGTGACAACATGTCTATTCTCTACTGGCGGAGTAAAATAAAGGGAATGGGGAAGAAATGCTGGGGAGGAAGGAGAAGTGAAATAATTGTACTCAGGTCAATACAAACAACATAGGAAGTTTTTGGAGGCTTTGCTGAAGTCAAGCCAAGTGCTTAGAAGCTCACTGGAGAGTAATACGTGCTACTGCACCTGATGGCTTTGGCTCGTGATCATCAGTGAGGGCCCAGCTTCGCATTTGGGGATTTGCTTTGGCATAAAGGAGACAAGTGTCTTGGGTGAGTTAGCAGAATACAAGTGTCTGGTTGGAAACATTCCCAGCAGTGATCTGATTCCCAGCCTTTTCTGTAGCCTCTCAGTAGTGCCACCAATGCATATTTGGAAACAAAGAGTTATGACAACCTGCCTAAACTCAAAACACTTGAATATTGGGGAAAAGCTGGCCATTTATAAACGTTGGCTTGAAACAAAGTAATTGGATTTAACAGGACTGTTTGGTGGATTGTCAGTTCCCAGAGTCCTGGCGGAGTTTAACAGCAATTGCTTCTGCCTGCTGACTTTGTGGCATCACAGGTACACCTTGGTAAGCTGACTGCCAGTGACTGCTTCTGCACACCTACCTCACAGTACAGAAGTCTTGTCTCCTAAGACATCATCTTCCAGACCAGTATCTCCTAGTTCTAGGCTTTGTTTGCAAAGGACACCTGAGCTGGTGCAGGTGGTGATTTGCCCCAGAGTTTTGGAGAAGGCTGTGCTGTACTTCACTGCATTCTCCAGGATACTTCATACACTTTGTTCTGTACTTCATACATTTTATTTTGACCAAAATAAAAAAGGCATTTTCTTCTTTTAAATCTTAACAAAACTTTTTGCTTATTTTAAAGTAAATTGAAATATTTGAGTTAAGGAAAAATAAACAAACAACAAAACAAACCTAAACCAAAACTGTTTGATTGCTCAGTACATTCTTGCAGTAAATGCACATCCAGTGTGCAAAGGGGAGACTCGTGGTTGTGTCAAGCTCCAGATGTGGAAGGGTGTTCTGCATTACAGGTGGATGAAAAGAGTTTTGGAGCCATCTGGCAAGACGCAGAGTACAACTGCTTGAGTGCCTTGAACTTCCCTTGTATACAAGAACCTCTGTCACAGGTTTTACTTTGAGCAGTGTCCTGAAAGGATTCTCATTTTACGCTTTCTACATTATTGTCCAAAATCCTACAGAATTCAGACCTGAGATTGGCTCAAAAAGGTAAGGTAATCTCTCCGTAGCAAAGTCCATGTTGTTCAGAGATATTCCAGTGTTAATTGTTAACAGAGTGTCCCCACACTGCTTGGCTGAGCTGCAAGGTCTGTTAGCTGAGCACTGCTTACAGCACTCTGGTTGTTCAAGTGTTATTTCTGATTTAACTTAAGAGATGTGCCATGGAGGGGCTCTTATCCAGAAATGTGCTGCTAGAACGTTGCTGGGACTGTTTGGATTATGCTCACAAATATTACTTTATATTTTCTCCATATTTAATCACACCCATCTATTTGATTCGTTCTATTTAAATAGTGTGCTGGGATTAAATGAAAAGGAATAAACCAAATTTCCTTTTATTCTTCGGGTGCAAGATCTGATATTATTTGGTTGTTCACGGCAACCTTAGTATTGTGGTGGGGTTTTTTTGTTGTTGTTTTGTTGGTTTTGTTTGGTTTTGTCTCTGTTGTTGTTTTGTTTTCTTTTTAATTGTCTTAACAGCTTCTGTATTGAGTTCTGTTGTTTAGAACAAGCAAGTGATTCGGGTGCAGACATAAATATAAGAACCACTCCTATATTCCAGTTATCTTAGGTCCTTGAGAGTCTTGTTTCATCTTGTCAACTGCTTTTGCCTCATTTCTGTTTCTTTCTTATGTGGCACTATCTATTTCCAAAACTCTGGGGAAGTGTCTTCAGCTGTAGCTCTCACGTATGAGTCTTCAATCTTGTTCCGTGATAGCTCAGTGAAGAGAGCTATCTCAGCTCTTGCTGGGGAAGCTGAGATGCTTTGAGGCATTGCAGATCAGAAGATGATTATAATTCTCTAAAAGTTCTGTTCTGCATTGTAACATAATTTAGTCACTAACATTTTTGAAAATTCACATAGGTGAGCAGAAGTGGAGAAGGCTACATGAATCCAGTATGCCCCAATTGTCTTGTTTTGTTAGAAAAATACCTTTTTTTTGAGCTTTAGAAATTCTCATATTTATTGAATTTATTTTGAATGATACTGATTTCATTAACAAAGGTGATGTTTTCAGTCACCCTGTCACGAGATGCTTAAGCTCAAGAGATAAATCTCAACAGAGGGACTGTGTCTTGAATACATTGTTATGGGGATGGACTCTATCGGGGAGCGTAGCGATAGGATGAGGGGAAACAGTTCCAAATGAAAGAGGAGGGATGTAGATGAGACATGTAGATGAGGCAGAAATTCTTTACAGTGAGGGTGGTGAGACAGTGGAACAGGTTGCCCAGAGAGCTTGCGGATGCCCCCTTGCTTGTGGATGCCCCCTTCCTGGAAGTGTTCAAGGCCAGGTTGGATGGAGCTTTGAGCCACCTGGTGTGGTTGAAGCTGTCCCTGCCCATTGCAGGGGAGATTAGGAACTAGATGATCTTTTAAGAACTCTTCCAACCCAAATAACTCTATGATTCTATGATCTGAATAGGCCAGTGCACAACCTACTGGTTAATGACCATGCAGCATTAGTCGCGTCCTTCTGTCTTGTCTGAGGGGACTAAATGATTAATATTCCTTCCATTTCTGAATCTGGCCTTTTGAGACTGTCATTAGTTGTGATTGTTACCTTCAGCAGGGTATTCAACTCTTTGTATTTTGGATTTTATGTTCTGTTTCTGTCATCAGTCTGTTCTTGACTGTTTGGGAGGCGGTTTCTTGGATTTTTTGGCTGTGTCCCCCTCCCTATCTTGCTACAAAGATGTTGTGGCTAGACACTTAGTCCAAGCCCAGTTGATCCACATACTCCTAACATCCAATATATCTTGTATTTTGTTGTTGTTGGGTGATGTGCTTGTGCATTTTAGGGTGATGCACAATGACCAGGAGAGATGACTGGGGAAAAAAGAAGAGGAAAATGGGATTCTGAATTAGGTCGCCTCTAGCTAGCTTTAGAGAAGGAGCTGCAGGAAGCAGAGATACTTTAAGGGACTGCTTTTCTATTATGGGTCTCTAAAGAGCTATACACCTTTAATTCTCATTTTAAAATGTTTGGGATCACTCTGCTTTTCCCAGTTTTATCCAGTTACACAAAGCAATTTTGCCATTTCTGTGCTGACCCGGTGAATGATGCCATTTTGGAGCAAAGTTGTGGTAATTGCTAATCTAGGTTGGGCAGAAAACGGCCAGTGTATCACTACTATCTCTGACAAAACCAAATTTGATTCCTTCTTTGTAGATGTCTAAAAGGAGCTTGTGCTAACAGCGCTCCCGTGCAAAGCAGATCTTACAGTGTAGCTGAATGTAACTGAAGATCAGAGCTACCTGACAGATTTTATAGTGGATGGTATCTGATGGATCGCACAGAGACCAATTTAATGGAAACCTCGTCTATTGTTCTGCTGAAGACTTTGAAATCAACCCTAATTGCCCAATGCAAATGAGAAGGCTTTTATTCAGCAAACGTGTTAAACACACTTTGTCCTTCCTTCCTTCCCTCTCCCAGTTCTTAGTTGTATAGGATATTCCTGGACTCGACACTCCTGGCCAAGCACTTGGAGTTGCCAACCACTCCAGCACTTCTACCTTTGCCTGATCTCCGTTAAACCTGCTCCTTTAGCCGTAGTTGCAGTATCTTTTCCTGGCCAAAAGAAAGCATGAGCATCCTTTTTGTATTCCATTTATTCCAGTTTTTGGTTTGTATGCGACTCAGTTTTACTGGAGTGGGGCAGCCGCGTGAGTTGGGAAGGAGGGATTGAGTTATGTGAATGATATTGTCTCAACAGATTTTTTTTCTCTACAGGTAAAGGCTCAATGAGGGTCCAAAAAAACCCCAAAAACCAAACTCTTGCTGACTAATTTGAAAAACTTGATATTAAAAATTGAACGATTCCTACACATAGAACTGTCTTTTTAAAGATTTCTTTCTACACTTCAAGAATTAATAAAAAAGGAAGAAATGGACACCTGTCTCTACTCTGTCAGTGCTGGCAAGTTGGAAACTGCAGGTGTTGCTTGTGATGAGCTGGTGATGCTGCTGTTGGCTTCCTTGCTACCTGCTGCTTTCTGTGCTTGATGCAGCCAAGTCCATTCCTCTGTGGTCAACTGTTGTGACAACTGCCACTTCTCAGCATGTAAGAAGTTTAGCATCTAAAGCAGTGAATACATCAGGCAACTAATTGCTTAGGGTTAACCAAATTAAATGGAAACTGAGCAGTTCTTCAAAATGTGTTCAAGATCTTGCTTGTAAAGCCTCTTGGAGGTAAAAGATGCATCTGATTTTCAGTATTTCTCCAATATTTAAGTCCTGAGTGATACAGTAGGGTATCAAAATTGGTAAAAACAGGTGAAAGCTGATTTTTCTCAGAGAAAGGGAGTGTACTTTGGCTTGAAGGAATGATTCTGTAGACCTTAGTCCTTGGTATTAACACTGAAAGTTAATGTACTTTGAATGCCATAGTCTTATGTTACAATAAAGAGGTAACGTGGGAGTAAAACGAGTTGGAGAAGTGAGACAAATCAGACAAATCAAATAAAAGTTACCTTTGTGGTAATGAAGCCATGTGTTGAATGGTTTTTTGAAGAGATGGTTAAGAACTGTAATCTGCAGCATGATTGAATATGTCTTCTGAAGGAAAAAAAAAATGCTATTATTATGAAGCCAGAACATACAGCTGTCTCTGAGCCTGAATGAGTGCATGTAAAAAAAAAAAAAAAAAAAAAAAAAATTCATTTTGAGAACTTAGAAGACAATCTAATGAGCATATGTGGAAATCTGCTCTGTAGTACTTACTGGGTTGTCAGAAGTGATCAGTTTACATTCTGATACCTCTTTCATAAGTGTCAATCCTCGACAAGTCTAAGAGCACTATAATTTGGTTTTGCAGCCCTTTCATAAGATGTTCTAAAGAAATGTCCCTGCCAAAGGAGGTAAGCATTTTACACTGTGATAGAACCGCCTCTGCTGTCACATTTTAGTTGCATAGGAGCTCATTAAATAGTGAAATCTTCAAGATCATGTTTTATTTTGACTAACATTGGCATTTATTTAATTACAGGTGTGTTCTATTTCCAGGGGGTTTATGAGGAAAATTTTGCAAGTTGAAAGTGTTCTTGCTCAGCTAGGCAGTTGAGTTTGGCAAGTACAGTAGCGAGTCTCTGTTAGGATATGAGTTCAAGCTGGCCTACTGTGACTTGAATCAATGGCAGCTGCTTTACAAATGTAACAGGAATCTTCTGTTTTCCAGGTGTATCTCAGTCCAAGTTGCTGAAGTTAGTGAAGCCTGTGTGCAGGATCCAGTGTAGATTTTTAGACTGTCGCTGGGATACCCACACTCGCTGTCTAGAGCATGGGGCAATCACTGCACTTTACTTTTAAAAGTTGGTTTTGGGTGATGAACTAGTTTATGCAGCTAGTACTTGGATTTTATTTTGGTATATCTAATTGATATGTAAAAGATAAGGAAGGAATTCAAGCTGCAGATTAAGGAGTGAGTGTCCCTAAGAGCGCTCAAGCAGTGTGATTTGCCCTCTGAACTCATGACTGAAGCTCCAACTTTAGTACATATTTCTGGCCACTGTTTCTGTCCAGGGGCACTGTGTCAGCAGAGATTCCCACCCTTGGTACTTGCACACTTGCATGTATCGGGGGGAACTCTTGCAGAAAGAGTGCACGTTGCAAATATGCACAGTTCTCATTTCTAAGCGAGGTCTGGCAGAGCAGAGCTGCCCAAGTGCAGGTTAGAAGTCACTCAGATAACAAAAATCCAGAACAGTTGGGTCTGCCAGTTGGCTGATAGATGAAGTGGGTGTTATAGAGCACATACTCTCTAAACTACAAGGAAGAGATTGAAAACAATAGTTAATTTTGTTTTGGGGCCTTGCTGTAAACCAAGTTTTAATCTGTTTGTGTTATGTGGTTGATGTAGTCAGTGGTTTGTTTGGGGTTATTTTAGTGTGTGTGTGTGGTGGTTTCTTGGGGCTTGTGTTTTTGTTTTGTAGTGTTTTATGGCTTTTTTTGCAGGCTTTTTTCTTTGTTTGCTTTTTTTGCTACTTTTTCTAGCCTGTAAGTAGGGAAATTCCCTTGAATGTAGATGAAATTCAGAGATGATGCAGGTGGTTCCTTTTTGCATTCATTGAGGTTCTTCTACACTTAGCATAGTGGGTTACCA
This sequence comes from Megaceryle torquata, assembly GCA_024611175.1. Lineage (NCBI taxonomy): Eukaryota > Metazoa > Chordata > Aves > Coraciiformes > Cerylidae > Megaceryle > Megaceryle torquata. The sequence continues at coordinate 21,855 of JANIJG010025666.1, forward strand.
AGCTGAGAGGGAATTGCCTTTCTATAATGCCTCTAGCTTTTCAGAAGCTTGTTACCAGCCTAAAAAAACCACCTCACTCTCAATTAGGGGAAAAAAAAATTAAAAAATTCACTATTTACGTAGTAGCCCTTTGTATATGTTTCAGAAAGTGCATTCCTGCTGGCTAACTGAACATCTGCCCCAAGCTAAGCACGTAGGTTATGAATTTGCATAGAGCCAGGGAAAAGCAGGAGAGCACAAGGGCAGGACTGAGCTGGTGTCTCTGTGCTGCACTATCTCAAGTGTCTGAAACCAGGAGGTCTGCTGTTGTTCAGCTGCCTTCCCCAGCCGCGAGGAGAGGAGTGCTGACTGGGCTTGCCAGCAATGATAAGACCTCCAGGTGGTGATCTCAGTAAACATGCTGCGAGAATCACAGCCCTGCTTTCCCAGGAGTTACATGAGGCAAGGATGTGCTGCTGTCACTTGTTCTGTTGGAAGCTTCTTGCTGCTAGCAGCTAAATGACATGGAAAACAATCAAACTGTGGTTCTTCCAGCGTTACTGGTGTTCTGGTTTATGGTACTTGCTTCCATTTTCTAAATGGAATTTGTCAGCATGGACAGATTACTTCACTCTGAAACTGTAAAATCTTATCACAAGTACTTCTTGTGTTGTAATAAACATATGTAACTTTCCTCTATAACAAGAGCTGCGTATCATGCTTGCTTGTTTTCTCCTGCTGTTTATTCAACAGCCTGCCAGAAATCATCGGTAACTTCCGAACAGATTTACGCAAAACTGGCAAATGGAGTGGTAATGACTTTGCTTCCATTAAATTCAGACTTTTGTATTCTACATACAGTACTCATGGCTGTATTGCTGACTAACAAGGCTGCTATTTGCTACAATGAAATACACCACAAAATTGCTCCGATCTTAGACCTAAGCTATAATTTGAGTCAGCTACCTGAAAACAAAAGAGCTTAAGTTCATAAATAAACTATAAGCAACACAAACTTTTTAATAGCAGAAACAGTTAGCAAGGAGCTATGCAAATCCCACAGGACTAGGTAATCTCTACCATAATTATGTAATCCACTAAGTGAGTAAAATTTCCAAAGCTTAGCTCATGATTAAGACCGGATTGTTTGTGATGTGATTTCATAAAACAAACAAGGAGACTAAAGGCTCCAGAGGCTACTTAAGGTTTTGCAGATGGGTTAATGGCTACTAAATTGTTTAAAGTATGTGTGAGGAGATACATGGCAGTTGCAGAAAGAATGCCTAAAAAAGAATCTTATTGTTAGATGTGTGCTGAGTTTCTTTTAACAATAAAACTGTGTTTCCAACAGGTCACTTTTATAACCTTCTGTTTGAAGTAGCCTTTAAATGTTGAGTGGGGTTTTTCTTACTTATTCTGCTAGATAAATGTTGCTGCTAAATATTTTCTGTCTGCTGTATTCTGATTGTGCTAATAAACTATTTGCTGTGATGTTTCTGGTTCTGCTTTGGTACTGTTAACACATACCTGTTCAGATTCCATACGTCCTGTCGAATTCTGCCCCCTAAGACAGCTGTGCCAACAGAAGAACTGGGAAGAAAACAGCACTTGCAGCAGTCCAGAAAATATGCTTCCCAGAACATGAGTGTTGGAAGAGAGACAGCTGAGAAGAGGTGTTTAGTCATAGAGCTGGTGGACTTCTTAATGGGTTGTCTTTCCTGGCCTGGGAAGTAACCAGCCCCAAACAGCAAGAGAGGTATGGCCACTGTACTGAAGATCATAGGAAGCTGTAGCTTCCCTTTGGGGTGCTTTAAGAATGGACGGGGTGTAGTCCCTTTCTTGAGAGAGGGGAAAGGAGATTCAGCTTTTGGGGACATCTTATCTAGGGAACATCCTAAAGGCTATGTAGTATTGCCTTTTCTGAGGCTAAGTGTAGTGTAATTAAGATAAAGCAGCCTGCATATATCTGATACAAGAATTTGCACGAGTTTAGATCTGCTATGTGATGCCACACACCCAAATACAGAAGGAATCACAGACACAGCAGCAAATGATCTTGCTGAACGAGTAGACTTGATAGAGGGGAAGGCCCCTTCTGTGCTTGTTCCCTCTTACCTCCCCTGTCTTGGCGTTTCCTGCAAAACAGAGGCTTGTCCTGGAGTCTTCGGCCTCAGCTTGGATCCCTCGGTAAGCTTTATTTTAGTTCAGTGTGACTCAGAAGTCCCTAGAGAACTTAGAAATTTGGGTGATGGGAACCACAGACTTGTCCAAAGGGGATATTCTGTAAAAACAATTCCCTTCTTTAGGCACTCAAAAAAATTGCAGCAATGAGTTAACATGAATCTCAGTGTCTTTTTGATTTTTAGTTATTCATTCTCACCAGACCCTCATGGAATGGGAGAGTTCTCTTCATCTTGAGTCATGGACTGGGGGCTGGCTACTATGTTCTCAGCCCCATGTGCCAGCTTCCCCCATTGCACTCTGCTTTTCTGGTCCTGTACTGAGTCATCTGTGTTTAATGTGTAAGGAAGAAATTGAATTATTTTCGTGGTTGCTGGTCTGAAATGAGTCAGTGCAGGGTCAAACATGTTGTGAGTCAGGGATAGGAGAGACTCATGCAGCCAGGGAGAGGAGTGGGAATCTGGCAGCCAGCAGCTGGCTGAGATTGCTGTGGAGCCACAGACCAACCCCAGTGACTTCTCCAAGGTCACATAAGCTCCTGTCAGCAAGAAATTGAAAGCATCTCTCTCGTGTATAGGGTGACCGCAGGTCTGTCACATGCAGTAACTGGTAGAAAGTGGCCTTAGATTTAATTCTGTTTGAGTTCATTGCTTGCAAATACTGATGTATAAATTGATAGATGCCTTCTAGTGTATGCCAAAATCCAAACAGACTGATTTGGTCATAACTGTAGATCTTCATGTGTAGGCTGGGTGCATTCCATGAAGAATAGAGTGTTAACTTCAAGTGACTTTCCTTTAGAAATGTGATTCTTGAACAGACAGAGATCGACTACAGCATGTTTATGTTTAAGGGCTAGTGCCTTTTAGTAAAGATAGGTCAGGAATTAGTGTCTGAAACAAATCCTTACATAACATATTGCAAACTTAGTAAAAAAAATCAGTCAGTATGCCAGTTATCAGTTGCCTGCTCACTCTCACAGTCTGCAGCGTGACACTTTATGGCCTAATACAGAATTTGGAATGGAGTATTTCACTCATCCAGGACGTAAGAATTTCTTAACACGTAGAGCATTTTGAGCTGTGTTCCTTTTCATCAAGGCAGTGCTGAATGTAAGAGTTGGAGGGCAGAGAAGAGGTCAAGTATTCTGGCATTTTTATGCCTTATTTTTTGTTTGGATTCATTTGGGAAGAAATAAATTAGGAAACTTTTTTGAGTGAAGAGTTCAGAGCTCTGTGCAGCTTTCTGTTTCACTATTTGTACAGCTTCTTTAGAAAAAGGGCTACCCAAAAAAGATTCTGGACATGACTATATGTGACATGCATTTTCTATACACGATGCACTACAGTTAATTCAATTTGAAGAGCTTTCTCCTAGCTGTGGAAAATTTTGTCAAGCTTCTATTTGACTTAATTTCTGTGGTTTTTGGTTGTTTTGGTTTGGTTTTTTTACTTCTTTTTTTTACTTCTGGAAACTGAAGAAAGCTTATTTCTGTTTATAGAAGAAGAAAAAAAAAAAAAAGGACAATATTGGAGAAATCTCTGTCTCCAGGAATCTAATATAGTGTCTGATGTTCTTCTAGGAACAAATGCATCATGTGGATTTTTATGTAGGAGGATTTTTAGCCTTTTAGTGGTTGAGTATTAGCCACAAGGTTCATGTGACATGACAAATGTGGAACATCTGTGTACTTATGCACATCACTGTTCTAAAAGTCATTCCCACCACCACATGCATTCAATTAAATACAAGAATTTAGGGAAAAATAGTTGGAAGAACACATTCTGTCAAATACAATGGCAGGGATCTGTTGTGCAAGCTGTCGGAGCTCACTCACGCACTTCTCCATGCACTTCTTATTCAGAGGTCTGATGTGCTCTGTGCATTGACTGTTACCCCCTTTGGAATGGGAGAGCAGAGTCAATGGCAAACTATTTTCTGGATAGAAATTACAGTTTAGCATAAGAGGGTTCTTGATATATTTCCTTGTCTGAGTGATGTAGGGGCTATATGTGAGGTATGTAGCTGGCTGAGTTGGCATTCTAGAATTGGAAATGAAGTGTGGCAGAGTGATTCTGACCAGGATCTCTCATATTAAAACATGAATTTTGTTCATAACTCTGCCTGAAATGACCTTTATGGCTGTAAAATGACTGTGCTGTAGAAAAGGCAAGGAACTGTTAGAGGTAATGTTTGACCTTTAGTATCTTGAGAAGTAGCTAGGAATCCCATTTCTTCTAGACTGCTTACCAAATTGCCTGAAGGGTGCTGTACTTCATTATAAATTATATACTTGGTATTGTCAGCTTGGTCTGACAGGAGGGGCTGCCAGAGTTAGACTGCAGGATCTAGTACATCCAAAAAACAGATTTCATGATGCAGGTCACAGCTTATGTTGAGGTGGCAAGAAGCTCACTGCTGTGCAGAAGGCAACTGTCTTAGTTAATAATTGTTGTCTTCCTAATGACTTGCATGTATTTCAGAAGTAGTCTGAAGCTTTAGAGTTTAGTTTTGAACACATCATTAAGTAGCAGGTCTTTTTTTTTTTTTCTTTTTTTTTTAGTATTGTAAAGCTATTTCAGATGTTGTCGTTATGGAGAAGGATTCGTTGAATCAGAATTCAGTAAATTGAATTTAAGTACTTGCAGCTAGAAACCACTCTTAAAAACTCAGTCCTTTCTTTCTAGATTATCTTCCCAGGCTCAAACCTGGGAGTGCAAATCTAAAGGGCCTCTTTAGTTGTTCTGAACTTGGTTTCAAACACCTATCTCTCCTGAATAATTCCTTCATATGTTGAAATTGTGATGGCTGTTTTCATTCTGTGCTTAACTCTTCTTGAACTTAATATTTCTGAAGCTTTTAGTATCTTGTTCAAAAAAGATTTTGGTTTCTAAGAGCTTCTGCTCTAGAGTGCATGTAAAAGCTCTTATCCCAACATAGCCACGTACACGGGCACTTCAGAGGCAGTGTGTAGAGACATGGGAAAGCTTGGACACCTTGAAAATGTCACTTCATTTGAAAACAGCTTCTGAACAATGCCCTGTTTTTAAGGGTGTAAGAAATGGTTTGAAGTAAAGGGAACAACTGTGGGATTTGTTGTCCAAAGTCAGGTGCAATACTGTCTTAGAATTTGTTATGCTTTCATTAAATATTTGTTGTCATAAACCCTTAGTTAGCTCATAACAAAACCCAGAGTATTTAATCATTAAAATTGGGGGGGGGGGGGGGAAGGTTTATGTTTGGTTTTTAAGTGGATATTTTTGACATTAAGTTAATTTTTGTGTTTGGTGGGTTTTGTTTTCCTTTTAAAAGGCTGGTGGTAA